>JAODPA010060973.1:0-11172 GCA_025585075.1 Nepenthes mirabilis
ATAAATTAATAGGCTATAGATTAATTAAAAATCTTAGTGAGGTACTAATATTACCAAAGTAATATCATCAATTATTGGCATTTCATACTATTCTTAATACTTTTATTCAAGTTACATGATCTGTATCTGATGGGTATATTAGAAATGAGCAGGCCCCAAAAGGTCAATAAAAGCCGAAGATAAACGGTCAACATTTTTTGCGATCTAAAACAGGCCCAAAATTGAAAGGCCCAAGATGGTCAACGCTGGCGTTGACCGTCCGGGCGGCCAACGCACGCATAGACGGTCAACTCCAACGTTGACCGCCCGCGTGCTACACTTTGGGCCCAAATGAGGCTTTTCTACAGTAACAGGCCTGGTCTGTTTAGGCCACGAATCATCGAAAGGCCAACAACGGCTTTCCAGGGATTTTTCATGATCCCAACTGGCACCAAAGGGGATTTTGACAATATTGGCGCCCTTCACATAAGGAAGACGCCAGATTTACCCAAATCCTTGCCAACTAAGGCTCTCCAATGGTAACATGCACGGAAGCAAAGCGCCCGGTTTGAAAAGCTGTTGGCCACCCCAGAAGGAAATTATCTTGGATGATTTGGCAACAGGCACCTACTCCCAAAGGCAAGCCGACCAGCAGATCACGGAGGCAGTGGCTCCTTCCAAAGAATGAGGATCATCCTCTCAACTACAAAAGAAACCCTTGACACACCATTGAGGGCACGCTTTTAATCACTCACCAATTGCATACGGTTTCAATTACGCTCCCAGACATTGAAACTCTCAAAACTGTCCAAGCTCTCTGCTACTCAAAACACATTCACCATCAACCCTAAGGCAAACAAGCGCTCCTCTCATGGCCATTTACTGTCTTCCCACCTTTCAGATTCAAGAAGGTCTCACGTCACTCTTACATCTGGAAAAAATACTCTCTTTGTCTCTCTTTCTCTCAATTTCAGTTTCTTTCTTTCGAAGACTATTTGATTGACTTGAGTGTCGGAATATTTTCAGTGGGATAACTTTTTGCTGACACGGTGACCTCCTATTCTGTTTAGTGGTGTGCAGGATCCAACTTAGGGAACGGAACCGGAACCACATCAAGAGGATCAACCGAATCTGTTCGAAATTCAGATCTAGAGACGCATCATTGGCGCCGTCTGTGGGAAGCGCTTACAAAAGCTTACCACAAATCTGCACAAATACTCTCTTTCACCTTCTGATTCTGCAATGGTGAATATGAGAGCCCAAGCTAGCGATCCCGCTAGAGACGCTGTAAATTCCAACCAGGACCACGCTATTGGTGCCATGGTCAACGGGGCTACAGGCGAAGTTCCACCGTCCTATTTTCAACAACTGGTGGAGCAGATGTAGGATAACAATCGCCTACTCCAATTACTTTGCGCTCAGAACGAGCAACAACTGCAAGCGGCTCCTGCAGCAGCCATCCCAGCACCTGCCACCAAAAATGGTGGCCAGAGGAAGAAAAAGCCGGCCAAAAGGCCCGTAAAAGCCGGAGACAATTTGGCTCCAACATCCTCCCGCGTTCGTGGCCAAAACAAGCCCGAAGAACACTCCGGGAGCACGTCTCCGCTGGAAATCCCAGAGAGAAGAAATTCCTAATACTCTCAGGCAGAAGACAACAACGCAGTCCAAGAGCGAGCCTCCAGGACTGCCCAATCCACTGGAGGCAGTAGCGGTCCGGCTGCTAAACCCCCCAAGGACAAGACGAAGTTGAAGGAGTATCTCAACTCCAAACGATCAGCAAACGCCGCTAGCGCCGATCCGCGAGTGGACAAGATCTGGAACCGTGTGTTCCAAGAAGAGGAGCGCGCCATTGACTTGGATCGATCTCCTTTTACTGCAGAGATCCTGAACCGTCCATTGCCAACAAAGTTCAAGATGCCGTCCCTTGACTTATATGATGGAGGCAGTGATCCGGTTGACCACCTGGATCACTTTCGCACCCATCTGAGTCTACAAGGGTTAGAAGACTCAGCGATATGTCGCTGCTTTTCGCTCACGCTGAAGGGAGACACTCGAATCTGGTTCCATTAACTCCCTTCAGGCACCATCAGTAGTTTCTGTGAACTCACGGATCTCTTCCTGACTCAGTATGCCTCGAGCCGACGGGAAGAGAAGCAGCCATGGCACCTCTCCCACATCAAGCAGAAACTGAGAGAGAACACACGACGATTCCTGGATCGTTTTGTAGCGGAGCCCAGAAGGATTCCTAGGATTACAGAGGAGATAAAGTTGGGCAGTTTCGTCTGAGCACTAACTTACGATGACTTTTTCAAACACCTGGCCCACAAAAATCCTCAGACCTTCCGAGAAGCAGAGTCCATCACCCGGGCCTACGCTGTAGTAGAGGAGGCCAACGTGACAAAACGTCCAGAACGGGCGGATCAGCCTCGGCCGTTCCTTGGTGCAGGGAAGAGGAAGTACAGTGGCGGAGAACACTTCCGCCAGAAGCAGCGCTGGACTGGGCCCCCAGAACACAGAGACTACAGGCCCACCAGTTTCACACCCCTGACGAATACGCGTTCAAACGTCCTTATGCAAATCCGTGGAGAAAAGTTCCTTAAATGACCAAAATCGCTGAAGAAAGATTCTGAAAATCAGTCAAACTACTGTGACTTCTATCACTCTGCTATCCATTCAACTAAGGACTGCAAGACGCTGCAAAGGGAGATCGATGATCTAATTCACAGAGGTCACCTCACGAAATTTGTTAAATGTCCTGGACAGAGCTCAGGAGCGGCTGATGAAGAAGGGCAGAAGCAGACTCCACCCCGGAACAGGGTTGCGGCGGGGGTGGTTAATATGGTCATCACCTGACCTGCCAAGAACCCAACTGATAGCAAGGAGCAGCAGACTGGGAGGAAGAAGCAGCGTACAATAGACAATACGATTAGCTTCAGTGATAATGACTCAACTCATGTAATGTCCCCCCATGCAGACCCCCTTTTGATATCAGCACTCGTTTCAGACGGCAATATGGACTACCACCTGAAATGAGTCTTTATCGATAATGAAAATTCTGAAGATTTGCTTTACTTGGATGCCTTCTTTAAGTTAGGCCTAAAAAAGAACCAACTAAAATTGGCCGAGGGCCCATTATACGGCCTTGACAACGAATCAACACCCGTTCAAGGGACTATTCAATTGGAAGTTACCTTACGGACGTATCCAAATACAGCGAGTCGCACACTTACATTTCTAGTAGTTGACCTACCCTCCGTTTATAACGCGATACTAGGCAGGCCGTGCCTGATAGCGTTTGGGGCGGTCAGCTCAATTCTGCACCTCAAAATGAAGTTCCTGACACCTTACGGTCTGGGAGAGGTGTTAGGCGACCAAATAATCGGGCGGACATGCTACATGTCCCAAATTGCCCCTAGCGGCAACCCTGCCACGGTGGGAGAACTCGATCATCGAGACGAGACCACCCTGCAGCAAGCGCAGTCTGGTGAAACCACAGATCTGGTCCAACTAAACCGAAGGAACCGGAAAGGTGTGTGCAGATTAGCGGCTCACTCACTGGCACACTGCGCACTGAACTGATTGCATTCCTACAACAGAATGCCGATATATTCGAATGGAGTCCCGCAGACATATCCAAAATTTTGGTTGAGGTGATAGTCCACAAGCTGGACCTCGATCCTGATCGGAGCCGGTCAGGTTGAAGCGGAGAAACCACTCCACAGAGAAGCTGGTCGCCATCCGAGAGGAGGTAAAAAAGCTACTGGACGCCGAATTTATTAGAGAAGTCCAATATCCAGATTGGCTTTCGAATGTCATCCTGGTTAAAAAGAGCAATGGAAAATGACGAATGTACGTCGATTTTACCGACATCAACAAGGCCTACCCGAAAGACAGTTTCCCCTTGCCTAGAATTGACCTACTGGTTAACTCCACGACTCGACATGAGCTGCTAAGCTTCATGGACGCCTATTCGGGTTACAACCAGATTCAAATGAGTCCGGAGGACGAGGAGCATACATCGTTCATGACAGACCAGGGCACCTACTGCTACGAAGTGATTTCCTTTGGATTGAAAAACGTTGGAGCAACTTACCAGCGACTGGTCAACAAGATGTTCGAAAAACAGATTGATCGTAATATGGAGGTCAACGTTGACGACATGCTCATCAAGAGCAGAGTCACTGGCGACCACATATGTGACCTGGAAGAATCGTTCGAGGTGCTCCGCCAGCACCAAATGAAGCTGAATCCAGCCAAGTGTGTATTCGGGGTGGCCTCCGGAAATTTTTTGGGTTTCATCATCTCCCTGAGGGTGATTGAGGCAAACCCAGAAAAGATCAAGGCCCTCGTTGACATGGCTCCCCCACAGAGCGTCAAAGACGTCCGGCGATTGACTGGGCGGCTGGCAGCTTTGTCCCGCTTCCTCGTAAAATTCGGTAACAAGTACCAGCCCTTCTTTAAAGCCCTGAGAGGGACAAAATCCAACGAATTTCAGGGGACAGCTAACTACCAGACCGCCTTCAATGAATTAAAGCTGTATCTGGCCAGCCCACCATTGCTAGCGTCACCCAAAGACGGAGAGGAGCTGTACCTTTACCTGGCGGTTTCAGAAGTATCCCTCAACTCCATCCTCGTGCGTCAGGAATCCGATACCCAGCAGCCGGTCTACTATATGAACAAAACATTGACCGGACCGAAAACGCGCTATCCACGTGCTGAAAAAATGTCCCTAGCACTTATCTTCACAGCGCGAAAATTGAGGCCATACTTTCAGGCGCATCGCATAGTGGTCCTCACTGACCAGCCGCTGAAAGGTATACTCCAGAAACTAGACGTTTTGGGATGGCTGGTGAAGTGGGCTATTGAATTGGGTGAGTTCGATATCGACTTCAGGCCCAGACCTGCCATAAAAGCACAGGCTCTGGCTGACTTCATTGTTGAAACCACGACCCTAATTCACGAGGAACAGCCCGCAGAAAATGCAGAACAATCAGACGAAGTCCCAGAATGGGTACTCCATGTAGACGGATCGTCCACGGACAATGGTAGCGGAGCAGGGGTGGTCCTTACGACCCGTGATGGATTCGAGGTTAAGTATTCCCTCAAACTTGATTTCCCAGCGACCAACAACGTCACCGAAGACGAAGCCATGTTATCTAGCTTACGATTAGCCAAAGAGTGCTCTACCAAGAGGTTGACAGTTTACAGCGACTCCGAACTAATCGTCAACCAGGTTAACGGCGGCTTTAAGGCAAACAACCCTTACTTGGCCAAGTACCTAGCTAAAGCAAAGGAGGCCGCCCAGGGCTTCAACAAACTTACTCTGATTCACGTTCCTCGAACTGAAAACTGGAAGGCAGACCGATTGACAAGAGCCGCTGCTGCCAAAAACCCAGAACAGTATTCAAGGGACATGTGGGAGATCCTGAATGCTCCCAACATTGAGAAATAGGAGGCGATGCAGATTTCTAAGACGAAAAACTGGATGACACCCTCCTTAGATACTTGGCTGACGGATCACTCCCAGAGAATGCCGTAAAGACTAAGCGAGTTAAAAAGACAGCTGGCTAGTACACAGTAGTCGATGGGCGGCTGTATCACCATGGATACTCAACTCCGTACCTCTGCTGTCTATCTCCCGAGGAGGCCGACTACGCGGTGGGCGAAGTCCACCTCTGGATCTGTGGATCACACGTAGGCAGAAAAAACCTAGCCTTCAAGATCATACGACAGGGCTATTACTGGCCCTCGATGAAAAAGGACGTGCTTGAGTTTGTGAAGAAATATGAAAGCTGCCAGCTTCACGGCAACCTTCACCATCAGTCGTCCGCTGACCTGAAGTCACTTCAAGCCCCTTGGCCCTTCGCGCAATGGGGGCTTGATATTCTCGGCCCATTTCCCATTGCCACGAGGCAAAGGAAGTTTAACATCGCGGGCAACGACTACTTCACAAAGTGGGTCGAGGCAGTTCCGCTGGAAAAAATCACGGAGCACAATGCACTAGAATTCCTTTGCCAGGGTATTGTCTGCAAATTTAGCATCCCAGAGGTCGTAGTGACCGACAACAAGACCCAATTTTTGGAGAAACGCTTCACCAAGTATTGCGCCAGCCTTGGTATCAAGTTGGTCCACACATCGATGGCATACCCCCAAACGAATGGACAGGTGGAGGTCACAAACAGAATGCTACTGCACAGATTAAAGACTAAGCTGGAGGACGCCGGAGGCTCCTGGGTTGATGAGCTCCCATCCGTCCTCTGGTCTTATCAGGCAACCCCGAAGGAACCAACGCGGGAGACACCCTTCAACCTCTGTTACTGGACTGAGGCGGTGATCGCGGTCAAAATCGGGCTTCCAAGTCTCAGGGTGGAGTCTTTCAACCCACTGACTAACTCCCAAAAAATCAGGGAGCACTTAGACTTGCTAGAGGAAGCCCGCGACACAGCCAGAATATGGATAGCAGCCTACCAACACTGAGTTGCCCGGTACTACAATAAAAAGGTGAAAGCTCAGCAATTCGATGTTGGGGTCTTGGTCCTGCAAGGAGTCGAGGCCACAGGCAAGCTGACTGGCCACAACAAGCTCTCCCCTAACTGGGAAGGGCCTTTCTTGGTCTCCACTATCCTGCGAAATGGATCTTACAAACTCCTAAACCAGGATGAAAAGTTGGTCCCGCGAACGTGGAATGCGATCCACCTCAAACGCTACTTCCAGTAGGGAACCCAGGTACGCACTCGCCTATTTACGTGCATTCATTCGCATGCTTGTTTTAATTTTGTAAAATAAGAAGTTTACTTAGCATATAGAATCCTAATCTTTGTGTGCATGTATACTGTGTTTGCCTTGCAGGATTACCCGACCTAGACGGCCCCTAAGTCGGGAGAATCTTCACCCCCTCGTTAAACTCTGGTCATCCAGGTGGCTTATGAGCGGTATAAACCCTGGTCATCCAGGTGGCCCATGAGCGGTCTAAACCTTGATCATCCAAGTGGCCCACGAGCGGTCTAAATCCTGGTCATCTATGTGGCCCATGAGCGGTCTAAACCTTGGTCATTCAAGTGGCCCACGAGCGGTCTAAACCTCGGTCATCCGAGCAGCCCATTGGCGGTCGTACTAAACCCTGGTCATCAAGGTGGCCTATTAACGGTCAAAACCTTAGGGGACTAGTGCAGCACACGCGACGACCTTCCTCACAGGGAGTAGCAACGTCAGTCAACGTCGGTCGAAGGGAGAAGCATTTCTTCTCCAATATTGGCTACCCAAGTTACCACTTGGACAGCACCACAAGACTGGTCAATACGACCACCTACCAAGCCCAGGGACCTAGCTCCTTAGGCAACCAAACAACGGTCGCCGGCCAACCAGGTTGGCCTCCTAATGCAACAATACACACAAACACAAAAGGCAGTAAAGATCAATGTACGCCAACGGAAAAGAATTCCTATTTTATTGCATTTAATTGTGTTACATTGTTACATTAATACAAAAACAAAGAGGAAAACACAACGGTTGTCTCTGGCTGTCATGGGGGATCCCCTACAAGGTCTTCTTTGCGCTGCGCTGCTCTGTTGGATTGATTGATGAGTTCGGCTGAAAAATTGGGATCAATCAATCGTGCAATGCGCCGGCCCACGTTGATGACCTCCAACAGTCACGCATGCAGCATGCCTTCAAGCTCAATGGGACAGATGCGGAGGGTCAGATCATTCTCCAGGTCTGTGATCCGGTCGACAAGCCACTTCTTGACTTTATTATGTCGATCATCCTCCTCTTTCAAGCGGGCGACCTCAGCCTTCAGCTCAGCGTTCTCGGTCTCCATCCCCGCTAGAACAGCCTCCAGGGCAGCAATATGCTCACGGAGCTCCCCTCCAGAAGCAGCCAGCCTAGCCTCCAACCAGGCAATCTCTACATCTCTATCCGTGATTATACGATCGCGTTGCTTAACCTCCCGGGAGAAGGCAGAGATCAGCCTCCTCGACTGCACAAGACAACAACAAAATGTAAGTTACTGATACGAGGAAGAAAGAAGTGCAAGGAAGCCATTACATAAATCATACCTCATAAATCTTCCTTGAGGGCCTCACAGGCCTGGACTCTAGACCTGGCCCAGTTGGCGGTGGACCAGGTGGCGGTGGACCAGGAGCATCCTCTCGTGCCTGGCTCGCCGCTACCTCATCCAAAATGTGATCCAGGAACGCATTAGTGTCATCCAAGGCAGTCGCCGGCTCCTCTCTTGCAGTCCCTGAAGTGGCCGCTGCAGGCTCCTCTCCGGCGGTCTCTAGAGTAGCTGTTGAAGGGCCGAGCCCCGCCATTGGATCCACAGCAGAAGTCTGCGTAGCCGCCGCCGGTTCACAAGCCGGATCCTCCATGGACTCCATCCATGCGGCGCCCGGAACTACTCTTGACGCAGGCTGCGCAAGGATGACTCCACTTGCCTCCGCCGACTAATTTTCAAAAGTTTTCTCCACGCCTGCAGTACTACCGGATCCGCCGCATATCCCGGTTGCCACATAGTTGATTAAGGACAACGACGACGAAGGTGTCTCCAACACCTTCTCTGGCAGCGGGCCAATAAAACCTTCATCCGTGGGTCGCACGCGGATGAGGATGCCTTTGGACTCCTCCGGGTTCGTCATCCTTACAGGTGGCATAGGTTTTCTAACTGGGGAGGGCGGACCCCAATTCGCTTTCCCTGTTTTCGCCCGGGAAACCAAAAAATCCCGGATAAAGTCATCGGGGTTCTCCATTATCGCTTTCGTCAGGCACGTGTGGGCCGCCGACTCCATCGGGGATGGCGTCCCGAAGTACACCTCTGGAACCTAGCCCCACTCTTTCGCGATAGACAATTTGTCCCCCACGCTCACGAAGAAGAATCGGTTCTTCCAGTTCTTCAACGAGTCATGAATGGCTTTATTAATTTTTATTCCGGTACAGGAGGAGAGCGATATCCACCCGCCCCCCTGGTTCACTTTAAACAAAACCCTAATGCCAGTCATCCTAAACTTCTTGCCAAGCTTTCGAGCAAAAATACACATGGTGCAGAGATACCTCACGGCTTTGGCAAGGAGCTGAACAATGGGTACTCGCAGGGCCTTCATGATCGACTCCAGTTCCTCCAGCAATGGCAGGTGCAGGCTGCTCCTCAGATGGGCCTCGTAGACAGTGATGTGCCCCTCCGGTGGAGCGTAAGCCCTGTCGTCCTTACCCGGAACTCTCCAGACAATCTCCTTCGGAATATTGAATTCGACACACAGAACTTTGACGTCACTTTCTCTTAGAACGGAGGCAAAATCGGCGGCAGAAGCCATGATTGCACAGAAGGTTAGGTTTTCCAGAAAACGCTCTTGAAGAGTTGGAATGAAGAAGACGACAGATTGAAGGCGTAAGTGATTTCAAAAATACGGAAGGGAAACTTAAGCGTCAAGCACAAAACCCCTTATTAAGAACGCCGTCAGTCCTGCCATGTGTCACCTCCCTACTTAACCCTGCAAAAGGACAGATCTCTGGCGCATTAATGGCCAAGATCTCCGCCCAACCAAAGGGAGACACGTGTCACTTTCTGCCCTGTAAACCGGCTAAAGATTGGTAGAAAACGCTTCCGGAATTGACCAGGACGGTCAACAATTCTAGTGCTCTGGAATTGACCAGGATGGTCAACAATTCTGGTGCTCCGACATTGACTAGGACAGTCAACAATTTTGGTTCTCCGGAATTGACCAGGACGGTCAACAATTCTGGTTTACCGGAATTGACCAAAACGGTCAACAATTCTGGTCAAACTCTCCTTCACGCCTTTCACAAAGTTCCACGAGATCCTCAGAACAAGGAAGGGCATCCCATCATGAGCATACTGGAAGCCAGATTTTTGGCCACCAGCATGGGGGGCTAGTGATGGGTATACCAGAAATGAGCTGGCCCAAAAAAGTCAACAAAGGCTCAAGAGGGGCGGTCAACATTTCTTGCGGCCCAGAACGAGCCCAAAATTGAAAGGCCCATGACGGTTAACGCTGGCATTGACCGTCCGGGCGACCAACGCACACATAGACGGTCAACTCCAACGTTGACCGTCCGCATGCTACACTTTGGGCCCAAAGAAGGCTTTTCTACAGTAACGGGCCTGGTCCATTTAGGCCCACGAATCATCAAAAGGCCAACAACGGCTTTCCAGGGATTTTCCACGATCCCAGCCGGCACCAAAGGGGATTTTGAAAATATTAGCGCCCTTCACATAAGGAAGACGCCAGATTTACCCAAATCCTTGCCAACTAAGGCTCTCCAATGGTAACATGCGCGAAAGGAAAGAGCCCGGTTTGGAAAGATGTTGGCCGCCCCAGAAGGAAACTATCTTCCATGATTTGGCAACTAGCGCCTGCTCCCAAAGGCAACCAGCCAGCAGATTACGGAGGCAGTGGCTCCTTCCAAAGAAGGAGGATCATCCTCTCAACTACAAAAGAAACCTTTGACGCACCATTGAGGGCACGCTTTCAATCACTCACCAATTGCATACGCTTTCAATTACGCTCCCAGACATTGAAACTCTCAGAACTGCCCAAGCTCTCTGCTACTCAAAACACATTCACCATTAACCTTAAGGAAAATAAGCGCGCCTCTCACGGCTGTTTATTGCCTTTCCACCTTTCATATTCAAGAAGGTCTCACGTCTCTCTTACATCTGAAAAAAATACACTTTGTCTCTCTCTTTCTCTCTCTTTCTCTCAATTTCAGTTTCTTTCTTTCGAAAACTGTTTGACTGGTTTGAGCGTCGGAGTGTTTTCGGTGGGACAACTTTTCGCCAACACGCTGACTTCCTATTCTGTTTAGTGGTGTGCAAGATCCAACTCAGGGAACGGAGTCGGAACCACATCAAGAGGATCAACCAAATCTATTCGAAGTTCAAATCTAGAGACGCATTAGTATCTGTTGGGGTAAGAAGATTAATAAGAAGAGAAAGAGAAGGAAGTTAGGCTAATGTGAGAAAATACACAAAAACCAATTATGTAATGGAGTTTTGCTTAATGAACAGAGTTATAAGTTTGTAAAATTATAATAAAATCTCATTTACTTACTTGATTCTATTCTACTCGTCACATTCTTAATTCATAAGCAAATTATTTAGAATACTTTAATAAAGGTAATAAATAGTCAAAATCTTGTTTTGCTACTATATATATCAATGGGTCAAATATCAAAAAA
>JAODPA010060984.1:0-11171 GCA_025585075.1 Nepenthes mirabilis
AATAATAAAAGAAGAAATATAAAATGCACTTACATTGACTCCAATTTACCAAAAAACTAACTTGGATGAATTGAATTCGAACTTCTATGACTTCCTCTCTCTTCTTCTCTCTCTTCTCATCATCTGCTTCCCTCTTTTCTCTGAAAAATTTGATAAAAAATGACACAATTAGTTGGCTGGTCCTTATTTATATAGCACGGTACTCGAGTGCCAATTCGGGCACACGTTAGGCAATCTGGTGCTCAGGCACAATTTGAGTGTGCCTTAAATGCTGATGTCACTGTTTTTCATACTCGAGCACTAACTCGGATGTACTTCAGGCGCTGAATCCACTGGAAATGACGCTCGTGTGCCGGTCGAGCCTCTTTTAGGTGCAATGTCCTCCAATCTAATTTTAACTCTGAATCTAATTCATCACATCCTTTGACCTTAATTTTATTTATATTAGTTTAATTAATCATTATTATTATAAATTAAAGACTCAAGCCTTACAGTAGGGTCATCCATAATACCTTCCGATTCTAAGGAGATGATGCAAGCGATTGAAGTCTTAACCTTTAGACCGACTAAAGAAGGAGTGCCAGGAATAATAGAAATCCAATATTCAGTAATAATGGGCA
Source organism: Nepenthes mirabilis (assembly GCA_025585075.1). Taxonomy (NCBI): domain Eukaryota; kingdom Viridiplantae; phylum Streptophyta; class Magnoliopsida; order Caryophyllales; family Nepenthaceae; genus Nepenthes; species Nepenthes mirabilis. The sequence goes on from JAODPA010060984.1 coordinate 621, forward strand.
TAGCAACAACCAACATGCTCTTGGCTATAAAGCATTGCAAAGGGTCACACTTCTCATCTAACACAACGAATGGGATCCTCTTATTGTCATGCAAAACAAGCATCCCCTTAGGGGGCTTCACAGGATAAGAAGAGAGGGTTTGAATCCAAGACTGGATGGCCTCTTTAACTCACACCTCCTCTCTCATTTCCACTCTCATTTCAGTCATACACTCAATAAAAATAGCATCGACCTCCCTTTATACTTCATTAGTAACAAAAAATATCTAGAAAGGTTACCAAACAGTTGCATGAGCGGCCAATATCAGCCTAGAGAGAGTCCCTAATATGATTCCCCTCCTTTTCAAAGGGCAAAGATTGGCAATTGCATCACCCCCATCAATAGTATACCATTTCATTGCATCCAAGGTAGTGGGGGTGAGAAAGATACTAGTCATGCGCAACTCAACAGTACATTGTTTCACATGGTCTACACAAGGTTTGGTACAAAAATTCTCGTTTTTGTTGCTTGAACTAGAGTAGTTCAAATTCACGTTAGTCCAATTGTCCAACAATACCTAATCGTCTGAGACTTTGCTATAAAAGAATCAATTGTTCAAGTTTTTTGCAGAGTTATGGTTTCCTCTGATTATTTTATACTCATTTGAAGAAATTATAGACATCCAATTATTTTTCTGATTAAAATAAAAAATATTTTTTTTACCATCTTGATTTCTATTAAAAAGCTCATAATGCCCGAAAAAAACACACAAAGCCACCAAATACCATGTAGGATTTTGATGAAATCGTGCAATAAGAATCACCAAGAGCTCCATATTCTCCATAAATTCCTTAGATATTGGGATGTGGACTCCATTATTTAAGGGAGCTTCTTAGTTGGTAATGAAGATATCAAGAGGAGACGATGCCCTCTCATAGAATGACAATTAGAATGTCATACTTATCATAAATATCTAATATAACAGATAGTGATAAGGATGGAATAATATTAACAACATTCCCAAAGGATGAGCCTCCAATTCTATACAGAAATTGATTATAACGAAAAAATAAAATAAAATCGTAGAACTCTGAAGATTTAAGGTTTTAAAAATTATGTTTTAAGAAAGCTCAGAGGCAAGAAGGAAGTTCAACTTGAATTTAAATGGAAGGAAGGGAAACACGAGAGGAAATTTTTTTTTTTAAAAAATGACGAATATTTAGAAACAATGTGTTTATGGAGAAACACTGATCCGAACGATGCGTCTTTTTCTAAAACCTTATATGTCAAGGCAATATTTTCCACTTCATTTATAATAGTTAAAATGCTCCGTATTGATAACTGGCAAAAAATTACCAATTGATGCGCCATGTGTATCAAAGAGAAGAGTGTCATCCGGTATAATATTAAATGCGCCTTCAACTGATCATCTCAGTCACAAGAGTTATTATTGTGCTAACATTATCCTAATTGCCATTTAACCAACTGTTGAAATGCAATCAAATGAAAATGCAACTTGTCTCAAAGGATGAACCGATTAAGCTCTTAAAATTCCTGTTGAAATGCAACGAAATGAAAATCTAACTTATCCCACAAGATGAACCGATTAATCTTCTAAAATTCATGTTTGGTTTTGTTTAAGGACTTCAATTTATCAAAAGGCCAAATTGTTAGATTTTATCAAAATCAAAAATTAGTTGTTGGATTATTACTCGATATACTCTCAAACCTCAAAACCAAAAATTAAGAAAGTTTTGTTCGAATTTGTCAATTAATCAAGATTTTTGATGACTTTACATTTCCATGTAAATGTACTCTAGTCTAAATATAAAAGAAACAAATTAAATAATACAATTTGAGCATAAAATATTAGAAGCATTAGCTTCTTATTTATTCTTAGTAATAGACATGCACATGATACATTTTAAAATAAAAATACTAATCCAATCAACTTGTGAAAAAGAAAAAGATATCAAGCTGATGAACATTAGCGGCAAATAGAAAAAGCATCCTATGACGGACCGTATTCCTAATTGAAATTCGAAAACGGCTATCAAATTAGTACAAATCTATACAACACAAACAAATATCCACAATATTCCAACATAGAATCCAAAAAGTCACAAATAGACATGTGGCATTGATATCATAATTTTGGTTACAACGTCGGTTTAGATAAGATGCCACTGGGTACCCAAAAGAAACCATACAAACCTGCAAAAGTATATATATTCATCAAATACATCAGAAACTAAACTACATATACATCACCATTATACATATACATCAATATACAAAACCATCAAATAATATACAAAAGTACTCCACGAGTAACAAAATCATAAAATCTAAGTCCATAAGATCATCCTCCAAACCTTTATGCCTAGCCGACTTCTAACCCTCACTTCGCCTCATCAGGCATAAGGGCGTCCTCATTTGAAGGAAATAAAACAGTAAGGGTGGGCCAAATATTCAACAAAATATAATATAATCAACAATTATGTGTAATGTACGTAAAGTAAAGCAAGAGAAGCGAATAAGAACAATATATGAATACATAAACATGAAATATGAATAAATACCTTTTCGAAGCATATTTATCTTTTCTATTTTATTTCTGATCATTTTAGATTATAAAATATGTAGAAATTTTATTATCTTTGTGAATCAGGGTCAGTAGGCCTCATCAACTAATGATGTGGTCGAACTAAAAAAGGATTGTATTTGTTTCTACACATTCTAAAGTACAAACCCACGCAATTCAACACCCCGAAATGAGTAGTATACCTTTTACCCGATATATGGAGTCATAAAACATATGCCATATCCCCGTGACTCAGAGACAATCTTCGTACTTTCATAGTAATATCTTAAGGTATATTAATGAATACTACCCTCTAAAATATAAATCCTTGGTACAATTTTCTTATTACTTATTCTTAGAAAAATTTTATACTAATTCTTAACACTTTATTCTCACTCTAGGAGAACAATTCATCAAACATAACATATTATGGAATTTCCTTCATATACTTTTCTTAATTTGCACAAATCTTATGAATTTAAGTTCCATATGGCTTGTATTACATGCAAAATCAATATAAAGTATGAGAGAAATCAAAAAGTCTTACCACCATGAGGCAAATATAATTTTAGAGTATTCGGACGAGAAATCCCTTCATAAATGCGTACAACATAATTTTCGAAGTATATACAAAATAACATATTTAATGTTCATGCAAATAAATATCATGATTCATATCCGATAATATTTTCGGAACATATAAAATAATATATACAATTTATATGTGAACAATTATCAAATCATCGAAGTACCCACGTTCATAAAACTAAGGTTTCAAGTTTTTAAGTCTAAATCATGCATAAATTTTAAACAAATCGGGTAAAATTGAAGGGGGCGCGGGTTAGGATTTTGTGAAGTAAAAAACCACACAAATCTTACAAATCGGATATAAAATCAAGATATATATATGCTCAAGTTATGGGCTTTGTAAGATATAAACCTAATTGAGTATCGAAACGTTGATACTAAAAAAAAACGGAACGAAAGTACAAAAAAAATAAGAGGAAAAGGTATGAGTGCACTTACATTGATCTGATTTATCACTTCTCTAACTGGCTCTAACTTGGAATCAGACTTGAGAATTTCAATCTCTTCCTTCTCTCTCTTCTCCTTCGGGTTTTCTCTCTCTCATCTCTTGTAAAACGGCCAAAAAATGACGCAAGAGATGTAATGTCCCCAGGCACCCGCTTGTAAATATTGTCCACTTTGGGCTCAACCCGCACTGTTTTGCTCCTGGCAGGCCCACGGCCCCCAAAACACATCTACAAGGGAAATGTCTTCACGGCTTATAAAGCACGCTTCGTTTCCCTCTCAATCCAATGTGGGACTCCACAGTCTACCCCCCTCAAAGAGGCCCAGCGTCCTCATTGGCACACCAAATCGCGCCCCGTCTCTGATACTATTTGTAATATTCCTGGGCACGCTTATGAATATTATTCACTTTACCATACAGATGCACGGTTTTGTTCCTGGTAGACGGCCTCTACCGCCCCCAAAACGAGTCCACAAGGAAAAGGTCTCCACGGCTTATAAAGCGCACTTCGTTTCCCTCTCCATCTGATGTGGGACTCCATAAGAGAACCCTCGCGGGATTCTTATATCGCGGGTCGACGCGCAACAAGCACGCCTCTCATTGATTTCAGCCCCTGCCTTGGGCGCTAGAGCACCCAACAGGCGCTGCGGCTTTGGTTCAGGCACCCGGCGGGTGTCCCTCGCCAACTCTTTCTATGCTCCTGAAATTTAATTTTTTTACATGTATTAAATCTAATTTTAATTATATTATCTTAATTACCTCATAATTACTATATTATGAGAATCGGAATCTCACAACTCTCCCTCCACTTAGAAAGTTTCGTTCTCAAAATTAATGAATCCTAACAATTAAATGAATAGACATACCTCGAAATAAATGGGGATACTTGTCCCGAATCTCATCTTCTCTCTCCCACGTCGCCTCCTCGTGGGAGTGGTTTCTCCACAAAACCTTCGCGAGAGGGATTGTTTTCGAAATCAAGATTTGATCCTTTTGATCCAAAATCTGAACAGGCTCCTTCGAATACGATAAATCTTCTTGGATAACTAAGTGGCCGTAATCGATAACGTGTGTTGGATCATGAACATACTTCATCAATATCGAGACATGGAAGACATTATGCACATTGGCCAAACTCGGTAGTAACGCCAAACGGTACGCTACTTCTCCAACTCTCTCCAAGATCTCAAAGGGTTTAATAAATCGCGGTTTTAGCTTTCCTTTGACACTAAATTTGGAAACTCCTTTCCACGGCGACACCTTGAGGAAAATGAAATTTCCAACCTTGAATCTGAGCTTGGATTTCCTCCGGTCAGTATAACTCTTCTACCGACTTTGCATCATCTTTAGTTTCTCAAAAAACATCACAATCTTTTTCAATGTCTCCCTAATCACAACCATATCCAAAAGACGCCTATCTCATGTCTCATCCCAATAGATAGAAGGTCGGTACTTCCTACCATACAACGCCTCAAAAGGAGTTATACTGATACTCGCCTAAAAACTATTATTATATGCAAATTCAGCCAATGTCAGGTTATCATCCCAATTCCCTTTCAACTCAATCACCGAGGCTTTAAGTATGTCCTCTAATATCTGGATCGTCCGCTCAAACTGGCCATCTATCTTAGGGTGATACGCTATGCTAAATTTTAAATTCATCCCTAATTCCGGGTGCAAACTCTTTAAGAATTTAGAGACGAGACGTGGATCACGATCGGACACAATAGATATTGGCACACTATACAGTCTAACAATTTCATTGATGTACAGCTGTGTCTGGCGATCATGAGAATACATCGTCTGAATGGCTAAGAAATGAGCCAATTTTGTTAACCGATTCACAATGACCCAAATTGTATCGTGATTTCTCGGGGTCCTCGACAAACCTGAAACAAAATTCATAGAAATGTCCTCTCATTTTCAACTCGGAATGGATAAAGGATGCAATAATCCCAAGGGGGCTTCCTCCTCTTAGCTTTAGCTGCTAACAAACGAGGCATCTCCTAACAAAAGTAATTATTTTTCTCCGCATATTTCTCCACCAGAATATTTTCTTCAAGTTCTGGTACATCTTATTGATCTTAGGATGGATAGTGTACCTGATACGATGAGCCTCATTCATGATTTATTCTTTCAAATTCTTATCATCAAGTACACACAAAGGCTCTCAGAATCTCAAAACTCCATCCTCATGGACACTGAAATCCATCCGAGAATCTCGACTAAGGTTTCCAATGATATCCATTAAAAATGGATAACTAGCTTGCCCTTTCTTAATCCTCTAAAGAATCTAGAGCTACACATCCAAGAAAGACAATATCATCCTGCTACCTTTAACATAACGCTGAATATTATAAAATTTTAAGCAATCCAGCATCTCCATCTACTTGATTTGCATCCTCGCCACAAAGCTGGTCTGATGACTCAAAGCATTTACAACTATATCTGCTTTCTCCAACTAATAGTAGATCTCACAATCATAATCCTTAAGAAACTCGATTCACCTTCGCTGCCTTATATCCAGCTCCTTCTGTAAAAATAAATATTTGAGACTTCTGTGATCAAAATATACAAGAAACTTCTCATCGGACAAATAATGACTGCATATATTCAACGCAAAAATAATGGCGATTATCTCCAAGTCATGGGTCGGATAATTATTCTCATGAATCTTCAATTGCCAAAATCCATAAGCTACCACCTTCCCATTTTGCATCAAAACACATTCAAGGCCAACTTTAGAAGCATCACAATACACCTCGAAACCGTCAGAACCATCAGGGATAGTCAAAATCGGTGCCGAAATCAAACGATCTTTCAACTCTTGAAAACTTTGGTCACACTTTTCCGTCCATTCAAATTTCACCTCCTTCTTCGTTAATTGGGTAAGCGGCAAAGCAATCCAAGAGAAGTTCTTGACAAAGCGGCGATAATAACCAGTCATACCCATAAAGCTACGGACCTCTGTTACAGTCATCGGTTGACTCCAACTGATCACGGCTTCAACTTTCTTCGGGTTTACCAAAACACCACCAATAGAAATGACGTGGCCCAAGAACACAATATCATCGAGCCAAAACTCACATTTCTTTAGTTTCATGAACAATTTGTGCTTTCGAAGGGTCTAGAGCACGATCCTCAAATGCTCCTAATGCTTAACACAACTTTTCGAATAAATTAGGATGTCATCGATAAAAACCATAATAAATCTATCCAAATATAGCTAAAAAACCAGATTCATCAAGTCCATAAACACCATAGGAGCATTATTCAAACTAAACGGTATCACAAGAAACTCGTAATGGCCATATCTCACCCGGAAAGCCGTTTTCGCCACATCCTCTTACTTAATCCTAAGTTGATGATATCCCAACCGAAGATCGATCTTCGAGAACACATGAGTCCCTTGAAACTGGTTAAAAAGATCATTAATCCGCGATAACGGGTACTTATTCTTAATCGTGATCTTATTCAACTTACGGTAGTCTACACATAACCTCAAAATCCCATCCTTCTTCTTTACGAATAGGATTAGAGCACCCTATGGTGAATCTTCTATGGTCTCCTAGAGGTCGCACTAGAGCTTGCACCAACACCACTCTTACTCGATATCCTCTTCTTGAAGAATTCCTCATTTGCAAACTCTTTCTCATGGATCAAAGCATGATCCAACATATCCACATAAGTTGCCAACTTCAAGGTCGCCAATTGCTTACAGATATTATCCCGTAAACCTTGAAGAAACTTTCTTGCCTTCCCCTCCTCATCTTCTACCATGTACGGAGTGTACCACAATAACTCCATAAATTTCACATCGTACTGGGCAACTGACTGGGTACCTTATTTCAAGCGGATAAACTCCTCCTTCTACTCATAAAAGGCAGATGGGAAGTATTTCTCCATAAATGCATTCTCAAATATAGGACAAGTGATCTCATGTTTTGGCACACCCAAGGCTCTCTTCTTTATCTCCCACCAATGATGGGCTTTACTCTCCAATCGGTACGAGGCAAACAATACTTGATCCTCCTCTGAACAACGAATTACAGCGGACACGAACCTTCTTCAATCACTGAAACCATGTGTCCGCTTTAATCGGATCTGTCTTCCCCAGAAACTCAAGAACTCTCTCTTAGATGAATCGGTCATATGAAGACGGCCCAAGATTAGTAGGAACTAGGGTTGGAGCAGGAATAGGCATTGGAGTAAGATTCCTCTGCCCCATATTTTCAATGATATCTGCCATACGACCCAACAGGTTTAAATACTCGGCTTCTCTACCACATGGGTAACCACCTCGCCATGTGGTCCTTGTTCTAGGTGACATTATCAGGTACAGATGTCTATTCTGAAACAAGAATGATATGAGTTAGATTATGGGTTAGACACTAGTTAAGAAATTATAATTCTACCCGATTTAAACACAACTAACGGTCTAAATAGGTTAATTCGGACAACTAAAACTACCAAATCTAATTTAACCATTCTATGACTATCGCTACTTATTCCATCTAGCCTATACTATCCTAGGCTTCCGTATAAGATTTAGATCAAGTCTAAGACATCTCGTCTTTAGTACCAATTATGACGGACGGCGTTCCTAACCGAAATCCAATTGAGCTCTGACTAAAAAATGAAGGTTAAATTAATACAAATCTGCACAAATTTTTGTACAACATAAATAAATATCCACAACATTCCAACATGGGATCCAAAAAGTTACAAATAAACATGTAACACTGACGTAATAATTTTAATTATAACGTCGATTTAAATAAGATGCCACTAAGTATCCAAAAGAAACCATACAAACCTATGAAAGTATATACATTCATCAAATACAGTGAAAATTGAATTACATATACCTCACAATCATACACATACATCAATATACAAAACCATCAAATAATATACAAAACTATTCAACGATTAACAAAATCATAAGATCTAAGTCCGTAAGATCATCTTCCAAACCTTCATACCTAGTCAACTTCTATCCCTCACTCCACCTCGTCAAGTATAAGCGCGTGCTCATCTGAAAGAAAGAAAACAGTGATGGTGAATCAAATGCTCAGTAAGGTATAATATAATCAAGGATAATATATAATGTATGTAAAGTAAAGAAAGAGAAGGAAATAAGAACAGTTTATGAATGCATAAATATAAAATATGAATAAATACCTTTTCAAAACATATTTATCTTTTCTATTTTATTTTTGATCCTTTCAGGTTATAAAACACACAGAAATTTTATTATTTTTTCGGATCAGGGTTAATAGGCCTTACTAGCTAATGATGCGGTCGAACAAAAAAATGAATGTATTTGCTTCTTCACATTCTAAAGTATAAACTCATGTAATTCAACACCCCGTGGTGAGTGGTATATCTTTTGCCCGATATATGGGGTTATAAAACATATGTCACCATATCCCTCGTGGCCTAAAGGTAATCCTCATACTTTTACAGAAATATCTTACGATATGTCAGAGAATACTACCACATGAAATATAAATCTTAGGTCTAATTTTCTTATTACTTATTCTTAGAAAAATTTCATACTTATTTTTAACATTTTGTTCTCACTCCGGAAGAACGATCATCAAACATAATATATCATAGAATTTTTTTATATACTTTTCTTAATTTGTACAATTCTTATGAATTTAAGTTTCACGTGACTTAAATTACATATAAAATCAATATAAAGTATGAAAAAAATAAAAGATCTTACTACCATGGGTCAAACATAACATTAGAACTTTCAAGCAATGAATTACTTCACAAATATGTACAACATAATTTTTGGAATATATATAAGATAACATATTTATTGTTCATGCTAGTAAATATCATGATTCATGTCCGATAATATTTTCGAAACAAGTAAAATAATATATACAATTTATATGTGAACAATGACCAAATCATTGAAATACCCACGTCCATAAAGTTAATATTTCAAGTTTATAAGTCCAATTCATGCATAAATTTTAAAAAAATTGGGTAAAACCGAAGGGGTCGTGGGTTAGGGTTTTGTGAAGTGAAAAACCATACAAATCTTATAAATCGGATATGAAATTAAGATATATACATACTCAAGTCATACGCTTTGTAAAATATAAATCTAATTGGGTATCGGAATGAGGATACCCAAAAAACGGAACGAAAGCGCAAGAAAATGAGAGAAAAGAGTATGAATGCATTTACCTCGATCCGATCTGTCATGAATCCGGACCAAATAGGTCAATTTAAATAATTAATTATAATTTTTAAAATCTAAAATTCTGAATAATTTTAAACAAATAATACTAAATTTTAAAATTCGGGTGTGACAAACCAAAATATACAACTTAACAAAATTAAAATTCTCATAGGATCTCATCTAACAACCGTTCGAACATTATAAATATAACCTACTCTACAATCATTGTAAGGGAGGTAATAATCCGACCCAAAAATCATAATCAAATATAACATAATATTCAGACTATTTTTAAAATATAACAATAAACTCATATCTGGCCAATTCTATAATCCAATACATCAAATATTAATATAAACCATAATAAAATTGAAACTCATCGAATCGGATGAATATCTGATTGATCACGTCTTTACTCTTGTACTGCATCCGAACATTCTACTCTGAAGGGACAAAACAGAAAAATGAGCTTAATGTCCAACAAGTATCATATTTAATCAAAAGGAGTCCAATAAATCAGAGAAAATGTCAAATGGATGAAAATCCAATTAAATTTCAGAATAAATCCAAATCGCCAATAAGACAAATTCAATAGAAATTCAAGATCCAAATGTTAAAATTCAATAGTAGTTTCGTATTCAAATCAAATATCCAAATCCAAACAAATGTTCAAATTTTAAAAATAGTCATCGTCGGGACGTATATATATATAAATATATATATATGATCAAAATAGAGGTGATCCGGACC
>JAODPA010060995.1:0-11171 GCA_025585075.1 Nepenthes mirabilis
AGATATATTAAAAAATAAATCTCATATCTTTTAATCACTTTTTTAACATTGTAGTGCATAGCATTTAGATAAAAGATTCAACAATCTGACATAGTACTATGTAAATTACTATCGAAATTCAAAGTATGCATTATTGTCACCATCTATGGGAACGAAATTAAGCCATTCGTTGCTACTTGATTAAGATCAGACTTGCTCAAATACGTTTCTTCGCTTAAACAAATTAATAAAAATGATAAACTTAAAAGCATAAAGACAGTCAAGCTAACTATTAAAGGATGCCCCGTCTTGTAGTATCATTGTAGAGGAAGGCAATCATGGGATTACTCACTCACAAGCCGATCTAGATGTTGGGACTTTAACCACTTAGAAATAAGACATGTCGAAGATGTTGAAATCTTTATGAGATAAAGTTAATTGCCAAACTCATAGGGTGGAGGTCATCCAACTACAGGCAATGATTTTGAGGAGGGGGTCGTCAAGAAAGAAAGTCATTTTAGATGAGTGTCACCCTCAGCCAAATATTCTGATGGCCCCCGAAGCACTCATTTGCATTACTTATTCTCAACTCGAATGACACTTAAATTTTGAGGATAGGGGAAAGAGTCATATGTGACAGAATCTTTAATATACATAAAATTTTGGATACGCTTTCTTTTGAGAGGAAGGGTAATACAATAGCATACCTAAAGCCCTCCCAACAAAGCAGTTACTAGACTTATGTGCTAATTATTCAAAATTAAGGATATTTTTCAATGCTAAAAAAATTACCTCTAGAATTGAAGTGGAGGAACGAATAAAAAGAATTGAACAGTAAGTTTTCTGAGAAAATACTATTAGGTAGATGATCAAACTAAATTGTACATCATTTACCTTATAAATAAAAAAGATATCGACTTTCCCATAAATTAAAAATATCAGTACTGAAGTCATATGATGAAATTACTAATCCAATAGGTCATTTATATCACTTTAGAATATTATTTAACTTCTAAAATTTAGAGGACGCTACACTTTGCCTCTATTTCTCTTCAACTTTAAAGGGAGATATAAGAATTTAATTTTACATGTTATGATTAAATTTGATCTAATCCTTTTAGGAACTAGTTGATCAATTCCTTTTCCAATTAACTTCTAGTTAGAGACAAAAAAAGCAATCATGATATCTTATCAAGATCCACCAAGCTCCTAACATGAACCTAAATCATTTTCTAGCAAGATTTAATGTTGAGGCCAATGGCATATCAAATTTTATTGAAGAAGTGAAGCTAAATGCATTCTTGGTTACTACCAACCGGATGAATTTTTTAAATCTCTAGTTCAACAAGACCCATAAACATTCTTGGAGGTAGAAGTTATCACCCAAGCACACATAGCTGCAGAACAAGCTAATGAAGTGAAGCGGCCATAGCACTTGAATTATGAGCAACATCCAAGATCAAATGGTAGATGAAAGAAGAGAAATAGTGTTAACTGATCCACTTAGGATCATCGAAAACAACACAGAACCAAGTCAGGAGTTTGTAGAGAGTGCAAATAGCTAAACCTCGAACCATTGAATAACATTCAAACAATATAATGATGCAAATTCAGAACAAAAAAAAAATCTAAAGTAGCTCAAGCTAGTTAAGAATCTGAAAAAAGGAGATTAGTTTAAGTACTACTTAACCATCAATGTTTAGGACACAATGTAAAAGACTTTAGAATATTTCAGAAGAAAATTGAAGCCCTGATAAAAAAAGGTACCTCAAGAAGTATTTGAAGAATCCTTAGTCAACCCTAGGTAATGACAAAGATGACAAAGAACATATTGAGCAATCACAAAATCTAGTAGTGGCAGGAGTCATTAGCAAGGTGTTAAATGGGCATGCTGATAAAAAAACTCTAGATCATCCAAGATAACCTTCCACCAATAAGAGATAAAACTAGGGGTAAAAAAAGATGTCACTAGTTTTAATAATAAAGATAGATACATGTAATCTTTCTCCGTTATGATCCTCTTGTTATATTCACACCCATTTCTAATGTGGTCCACGACAATTAGTTGAAATGAGCCTTTATTGATAATGAAAATTTGAAAAATATTCTTTTATTTCAATATGTTCATAACATTAGGTTTCAATTAGGTTTTAAAAGCAGTCAAATGGAACGATCTGATGAATCACTGTATGGGCGTGATAATGATCCAAACCAAGTGAACAGAATTATGCATCTAGAGATTACAATGGGAACATTTTCAAAGATGTTTCCTATCGGCAAAATTTTCTTATTGTTGATCTTCCCTTGGTTTATAAAGTAATATTGGAAAGACCATGCTTATCAATGATCAATCCCATATCCTAAAATAAAGTTTCCAACTAGATACGAGATTGGAGAAATCAAGAGAGACTAGGTCACCGGATGAAGTTATTACCTGATGCAAATTAATGACCCAATTCTTCTACAACCAGTAGAGGAATTTAATTTTCGGAATGAAGAGTCTTTTCAACAGGCTCAACCTAGGGAGTTATCTCTCCAAATTCCTCTAAATTCAACAAACTTGGATAAGTATGTTCAGATCAGTTCTTTATTATGTCAAGACTCGAAGCAGAAATCAATAAATTTTTTAGAGCAATGCAGATATCTTCCTATGGACTCTAGTAAGCATGCTAAGATTTCCAATGAAAATGATGGTTCATAAGTTGAATCTCATATTTGAAAAGAAGCCTATCAGAAAAAAAAAAAAAGATAAAACTACTTCGTTGAAACTCGTAATAATGTATGAAAAGATTAAAAATTTAACCGATATTGGATTCATTAGATAAGTAAATTATCCAAATTGGTTATCTAATATTACCTTCTCCAAAAAGAGTAACAAAAAGTGGATGATATCTGTTAACTTCACACATGTGAATAAACCATATCCAAAAGATAGTTAACCACTCTCAATGATCAATCAACTAGTAGATTCAATATTTGAACACCAACTATTGAGTATCATGGATTCCTATTCTAATATAATTAGATCCGAATGAATCAAGATAATGAATAAATGACCTCATTCATGATTGACCAAGAACTTATTGCTGCAAGTAGTGCCATTTGATTTGAAGAATCTTGGAGCAGCATATCAAAGGCTGGTAAATAAAAATTCTAGCAGCAAATTGGCAAAAATATAGAGGTTGATGCATCTCAGGTGTCCAAATTGTGGCACGAATGAGAAAGTCACTCGATCTTTCACTGCGGGTCAAATTAGAGCAAATTCGATCTCCGTCACTATTAACCTAAAACCTGCGCACCACAAACTACGAATAAGAGGTTAAAAAGTTGGTGTGACTCACTCCCCAATTTATCATCCGATACTTAAATTAGAAAATTTTCTCAGAAAATGAAAAGATATAAAGAGGATGCTAGTGAATGCAAAATTGCATGTGAATAGGGGATATGAGAGGAGGACTGGGCTCTTTTTATATGCCCAATAGGGGGCGACTTAGAGAGAGAGAGGAGGATTGAACTCCTATTTGATTGCACTTGATTAGTGGCCCACCAGGATTGTACTCATGGAGTGGCTCACTACAGATGCACTGTGTAAGTGGCTCACTAATAATGCACTCAGTGGGGAGTGGCTCACTACATATGTATTGTATAAGGGGCTCACTAATGGTGTACTCGGTCGAGAGTGGCTCACTACGGATGTATTGTGTAAGTGGCTCACTAGCGGTACACTCGGCAGAAAGTAGCTCTATGTGGAGGAGTTGTGCAGGGAAAGGGCTCTGTTCTCCCTTTCCTCTTCTGAGGGCTGAAGACTTTTCCTAGGCTAAAAAGGGGCCTCATGGGTCTGAGCTGGGTGCTCCCATGGTGTCGAGAAGGGGTTTCCACAGCACTGGACGGGAGCTCCTTCCCTCAGAATTTTCTTTTGGGAACCTTTTTCCCCCAGAACCCCTTTTTCCTGCAGTCATAAGGAGTATTTGTAATACTTTGTGAATGGAGATTTGGCACCAAGATCTGTGATAAGTGTCGTTTCTAGGTTCGCTTTCCATTGGGAAGTTGATAGATGCCACCTTTGTCTGGCATCGCCTTGTTTTGGCGAGAAGGCCATGGGTGGTCCCCTGATCGAGTCATTAGGTGGCATTAGGCAACGCTTTGCATGTGCGTGCTCTAAACACTCTATCGGCTGCCTACCCGAGGGCCTTTCGAATTGGTTTGTCTAGTCACATTGTTGTTTGGGTTGTTGACGCTCGCCCATTCGACCCATCGCTCCATAGGCCTCATTTTGGTCGTTGCTATGGCCTGTGGATTGGGCCAATTGATTTTCCTACCGAGGCTTAGCCCGCTGCTCGTTGGGCCCTTTGTCACATTGATGGTTGGGCCTAAGATCGGGCCAGCTCATAATGTTATCGGATCCATCATTAGCCCCTATGTTGGGAGACTGTGATTCGCCAGTTTCCAGTATATACGATGATGGGACGTTCCTATGCAGGCCAACTAGCGTGTTCCTTTCCAAGATGCATCTTTTTGAGGCTTTCCACTTCGGTGTCTCTCGCTTCTTTTCATGCAAGGTGTTATTTGAGCTAAACCTTTCTTAGAAAAATTCTGGGTAGTCTTGAGGCCCGGCGCTAGCCTCCTATTGTTGGCGTTGTGGACATGACCCTTTGAATTGATAGCTTCGTTAATCCCTACTCTAGCTATAAAAATGGGGATTCTTCGTGCTCCATGTCATCGATCACCCTACCCTTAACCGAATGAAGTGAGTGATTGAGCGTGGAGAGGGCCCTAGGCCACCATGGCGGAGGATCGGTGGAAATCCACTGGGGCCAAAAGCTACGTTTAGAGATTGGCGATAGTCCACATTGCCACCATTCAAGATCGGTGGAAATCTTGGAAGGCTTGATGATGTGGTTGGAACTCGCCGTTACGTCCCTTCTAGGGCTATACCCTTGTCATGATGGGGGATGGCTTGGTCTTTGAGCCACTACCATGTTCCTTCTCTGTGCCGGTGTCCGACGACGAAGCCTCTAGATGAACTTCGAGGCACAAGCATTTTGCTCTGCTATGTCGGCTTGAGTAGGGGTACTTGGTCCTCGGTTCCTTCCATCAGAGGGTCACTTGTGGAGCTCGCTGGAGGGGGTGCTTCCGAAGTTCTGCCTTGGTCAAACCGTGGTCTGCATTATGGGTCACATTTTACCCTCACAGGCTATAGTCGGCTTCGGCGGGGGATCTCTTGGTGAGAGACCTTCCCTGTGTGGGTGGTGGCATCTCGCCCCTCCCCTTATTTGGGAATGGCTTCCCTTTCTTCTACTATGGCGCTTTGACCCCGTGTTTGAGGGTTTGATAAGTAGCAAATAGTTGTTGGCCGCTCTAGTTGCTACTATCCTCCCAGAATGAATTTTACGAGCCAGCACCACTGGGTATTTGTCCCATATGCTCTGCTTTTTCTTTTCTATCATGTACGCCTGCCATTGTAAGCTTTGTATTGAGTAAAGGAAAAAAAAAACAAATGGAATTTTGAAACTTTACTCTTTCCCTTGCCTTCTATCTTCGGTCTTCCGACCTTTGATTTCACTGCATAATCTTTACTGGTTGGAATACTTACGCACAGTTGCGACCTGCTAGTTGTCTGCCAATTTGATAGCTTACTTTTGAGGGAATCTGACGAGCGGCGGTCTTCCTTGACGCTTGGTCAGGTGATGGACGGTCGAATAGGTCTCAGAGCTACCGAGTCAAAAATGTTCAACCGATTATATCCGAGGAGTGGCGCACTTGGGGGCCCCATGCTAGCCTCGACAACAAAGCTGCTCGCATCCTCTAAGTGAGTGCCGCCTTTGGGGCCTTGGATGGCCGATTCGGTGCTATTGTGGCCGAGGTGACTCGGGGTCGGTAGTGGGCCGGTTCTATCAGCTGCATGCCATCCAGGAGTGAGTTGGGGCCTCAAGAGCTCTCAAAGGCTCTGGACCAAATCGCGTCACTCAGAGACGGGCCCTGGTGTAGCTAGCCATGACTAGCTAGCTTGCATGGAGGAGACTAGGAGAATCGAGGGCCGGGTTCCGACCACCATGCGGCTCTTCACGTCAATCTTTGAAGGAGACTAATCTTCTTGGACACTCAGAGCCTCCGTGTCGGGAAGGTTTTGTGACCGCCCTTATTGGGCGCCTCGTGCACCATTACTGGCCGAGGCCAATGGGAGTACTTCATTCTTCCATTATCTGCGATTCTGATCTCTGCTGTCATGACGACAGGAGCCTTGGATTCCTTGATCCTAATTTGTCCCTTGGTCCCTCGCCTCGGCGCCTGGCCAATGAGGTGCCAGCGGGGCCATGTCAAGGTTATCCATTTTGTGGGCCATCATAGGGGATGCTTCGCAGACCAGAGGAGAACTTCTGCTCTCTAGAGTAGGAGGTAACCGACCTTTTGCACAACCATGTCGACAGAGAGGAGATGGAGTGGAGAGTCAATGCCGCTATTGGTGAGTAGCTTTAAAGTCAAGAGTGAGCCAACTACCTCAATCTGACTCTGTCTGAGTCCGAGGCTAGAGTAGAAAGGCTCTTGAATGCCCACGCCCAGGCCCTAGCCCGAATCGCTATGCTCAAGAATGAGTCCCGAACAAGGTAGCAACGACTCCTTGACCTGGCGAGCGGGAGTGATGAGTAAGAGAGGGAGCCGATGTCTAGACTCTGCCTAAAGCAAGTGGCCACATTGCTAAGGGGGCGATCTTAGGAGGGCGTCCGTTTTAGCCGGCATATAGTCTCCCTGACTGCTCCAGACTTCCCCGTTGGTTATCCTAACGTGAGGAATACCAAAGCCAGATGCCGGGAGGATCTCATTATTTTCTAGGATGAGCGACCGCACTCTTTGGGGGTGATGGCTCTGGATAGCCCGTAAGAGTATGTTGTTTTCTTGTTTTGTTTTGAGTCATCCAGATGCTACCATTGTATAGTTGTAATCTTTTAATAAAAGGATTTAGCGATTCCATTTTCTTCATACGTTGAGCTCTTTTGCCCAACTTCGCTTTGATCATTGTAGTCCGTCGTGCACTGTTAGCCTTGACGTTGTCTTTTTGTTGTTTTACCACGTCGTTCGGACCACGCAGGCTATCAAGGCCCGGGCGGAGGGCTTGAGGTCACCTCTAGGGCCGCTAGGAGGTCCCACTTTGAGCCTTGGCATCAAAGCCTTTAGGGCTGAAGGAATCGTCAGATCCATAGGGACCACCAAGGCGTCTCCTTCGGTGCTTGCTTAAGACAGGGCCTTGGCGTCACATCGGGTAATCTGGCTGGGCACACCAGGCCTTACAACTGCTTTTTCCCTTCCAACAAGTGTTGGTTCCGATGACTTCTAGAGTCGAAGAGCTTCACCGGGAAGGCCGCCTGAGCCCCCTCATCCTGAGGAGAGCCCCCAAGTTGGATAGTGTTCTTTCTCCAGTCCGGTGGGTGGCAGGTGGCACTATGATGCCTCTGAGAACTGTGACTCGCAAATCAGCAAGTTAAGACTGGTGTGTCTTGGAGCCATCTTTGGAGGTTCCGTAGCCGTCCGTCAATCAAAGTGTCCAAATGCTCTGACTGCGGAGGTGATGTGACAGCCACCATGATGGCTCATAATGATGCCTAGGATGGCTCATAATGATGCCTGGGAAAGGACATACTGCGGCATGCTAGGGCGAGGGCACGTGTCGCTGCCATTATGGTGACAAGGCCTTTCATCTCCCTGGGGACTGGTTATATAAGTGTTGCGTCAATCCCCTCTTTCGTCGTTCCTTTTACTTGGTGTGCGCCTTTGCTTCTTCAGCGGGCATTGGATGGGTTTTGCTCTGTCATTTTTCTCAGTGCTCCTACAGATGGCCCAGCATGATGTTGCCAGCGTTCCTGTTCTTATCGCTTCCTCATCGGAGGTGCCGCCCTCCTCTGCCATTTTGTCTTCAATAGAGGGGAGTTGTGACAATGACTGATTGTTGAGGGAGATGGGGGCAGGCTACCTTTTCAGAGAGCACCATTGTCGATGAAACTGAATTCTGCCCGGCTACTCGTGTTTCAGAGCATCAGGAGGTTCTAAGGCACCCCCTAGACTTGAGTCCGTCGAATCTTTTTATCCTCTTGGCAATGAGGTAAGATTTTATGAATCTTCATCCTTTGCGGCTGTGCTTCTTCGTGGCTCTCTTGCTTGATTAATTGCTTCTTGGGATGATTCTAGCCTTCTTTTTTCTTTGGGGGCTTTGGCCATCTTGTGCTCATCCTCACTAGAGGATGTCGTGACACGGTAATGGATGAGCCTCACTTAGGGTGACTGGTTTTTAGGCCATAACCACCCAGCTCTAGGGAGGTCATAGGTGATCGCCTACATGCTGCCACTTTGGCACTCTTTTCTGTCAGGAGGATGTCGTTGCTCACTCACATGTGTCTAAGCCTAACCCATCGACCATTGTTGGCTGATGGTGCTCGTCTCGTTAGGAGTCGCCGCATGCATGCTTTGAGAAGCCCCCTAAGATTTCAACGGTTGCCTGATGGGGGTCCGATGCCTGGTCAGTGAGCCCCCTGGGTTGTGTGATTTTAACTACTTTTGGGCCTCTTGACTACCTGAGCTGGTATTCTCTGAAAGTTTGTAAGTTGATTTATGAGCTAACTATAGCTCTACTGACTTAGGGGTAGCCTAGGTTGTTTTATTTCATGTGATATCATGCAAGCATTCCTACAAATACATGCGTGAAGAGCGTAGAAGTTATTTCATCAATTACAACGTGGTGCACACATTACATCCCTAAAGAAGATAACTCAAAAGCTAATTGACTTTCCAAAATGGCAATATCCGGTTGTCTAGAATAACATGCTCGGGATATGAAAGAAGTGCTTCAGAAACCTAGTATCGAGGAAGAAGATGAAAATTTTTAAGTATTTGATGAGGTAAATTGAATGACTCCTTATCTAAAATACCTTGAGACTAAAATACTTCCAAATTATTCAATAGAGGCAAAACAGATATCAAAAAATAGATGGTTGGTATACCATAGTGGATGGATCACTATAAAGAATAAATTACTTGGCACCTTTTGTTCACTATTTACCTTTAACAGAAGCTGACTATACTCTCAAAGAAGTACATTTTGGCATATGGGAGCACATATGGGAGATAAAAAATTAGCTTACAAATTATGAGATAGAGCCATTATTGGCGAACAATGAAGAAGACTGATAGTGTTTGTAAAAACGCGGCATTGTCAAATTCATGATAATATACCCAAGCAACCACATATGAAACTTCAAGCTTTAAAGGCTTATTAGCCGTTCGAACAATAAAGATTGGATATATTAGGTCAATTTTTTGTTACGACCTAGTTTGAGAAAATTTATTATTATTGCAATGGATTACTTTACAAAATAAGTATAAGTTTCTCCATTAGTCAAAATGATAGAATAAAATGCAACAGATTTTGTGTGCCAAAATATTGTCTATAAATTTAGGATGCAAAAGGTTATAATAACTAATAATGGTACTCAATTCTCAAACAAAAGCTTCATAAAAATGCTATAAAGGCCTTAGTATTAGATTAGTTTATACGTTGATATCATACCCCCAAATAAATAGACAAGTAGAAGTGATAAAATAGATGATAATCAATAGGCTAAAGATAAAGCTCGATAAAGTGGAAGGAGTTGGGTAGACGAACTCCCATCCATACTTTAGGTTTATTGAACGACTTTACGAGCACACTTGGGAAATACCTTTTAATCTATGTTATAGAATAGAAATAATAATTCTAGTGGAGATAAGATTGCTAAGCTACTAAGTAGAAAATTTTGCCCTAGATTAAAATTCTCATCTTCTTTGACAAAATTTGAATCTCTTAGAGGAAGTTAGAGAAGCCACATGCATTGGGGTAGTAACTTATCCAAAAAAAGCAATTTAGTACTACAATAAAAAGGTGAAAGTATGATTTTTTTTTAAGTAGGTGACTTGGTGTTAAGAAACATTGAAAGGACTAGACAGCTTACACACAAAAATAAACCATCCCTAACTTGAGAGGTTTCATTCTTAATGTCAACAATATTCTATAACGGAGCATATAAATTATGTACTCAAAACAGAAAGCTAGTCCCTCGTACATAGAACGCTTTTCATCTCAAAAAATATTACTAATGAAAAAGTTGATTTTTAATTTGATTCTGGTCAATTCGCTAGCATGTGTATTATTTATATGACCACGACTAACCTTGGGTTGAATAATTAGTCTTGACACCTTATCTAGAAAATGTACCAAATCAAATGAATGGTAATGGTGTAGGTTTAATAGAACCATACCACCTCACGTATGGTCATACACCCAAAATTTTACAAGACTTGGGGGGCTTGAGAATCAAGCATTCAATACTCCTTTGAGAGGCCAAAATATAGCCCAGATGAAGTCAATCATGACTACTATTAATAGCAAATTGATTTATTAAATCTCAAGAATACTATAAATGCATTAATGATAAAAATTTTCTTCCAAAGCATACATAAGATCATTCAAACAGTCAATGTAATGAGTCTTCTCTCATCAACAACAATAGTCTAAGGATTTAGTAATTAATTTACATATATTCATAGTGAAGACTCATGTGGATATTCTTAGCGGCTAAATTGTTATGTCAACATCAATTTATGGAGCAATGGAAATGCAAAAATGAAAAAGTTTGAATATATACATTAAAGAGCAAATTACATCATTTTCATATATGACTACAACATGAGGATACACGATCATAGGACTAAAATTGATCGGCAACCCTATGAGTGGTGTATGAATTGAAATCTTAGAGCTTAAGGGCTTTTATTGTTTTTCAAAATTGTTTACCTCAAAAGCCAAAATAGCTTTAGAGTTTCCAACATCTAAATAGCTAATAGAAAAATTTAGAGCTACCAAGGTAACCATCCTTTTGCAAAGGTCAATACCTTTGTTGAATCGAGAATTAAGTAAAAAATTGATTTTTTTTCAGGTCGGTAACTCTCCCTTAATGACTCCTCAAGCCTTAAACATTCAATTTTTAGTCTATTATGGCGCCAATAACTAATGTAACATGTCATTCAACTTTAAGAGTTCCATCCTCAAAGGAAATGACTTGATCTTTAGCTGTGATGATTTAGAGTAGAATCACCTGACCTAGTATAAATTGATCACGTAAAAATTATAAATTATAAATAATTCTCATGATTACAATATTAAATAT
>JAODPA010060996.1:1649-34500 GCA_025585075.1 Nepenthes mirabilis
TATAATTAGTTATTTTATTACTTTTTGTTGCAAACGTAAGGCAGATTAGTCAATGAGAAGTTGAAAGAACTGACTGTTGGCGCAAGTGACCCCAACATGATCTTGATGCAGGAGTTCTTGGAGATGGATTTTTGGCCAGCGGTCTCACAATTCAGAATACAGCAGGCCCCAATGCCCACCAAGCTGTAGCCTTTCGATCAGATAGTGACCAATCCTTTCTCGAAAACTGTGAGTTCCTCGGGAATCAGGATACCCTCTATGCCCACTCTCTTCGCCATCTCTACAGATCATGCAAAATTGAAGGAAATGTGGACTTCATTTTCGGAAATTCACTCGCAGTCTTCCAAAACTGCACTATCTTGGTTCGCCCTCGTCAAATCAAACCCGAGAAGGGTGAGACTAATGCAATCTCCGCCCATGGAAGAACAGACCCTGCGCAGTCATCGGGATTCGTCTTTCTAGATTGCCTTATAAATGGCACCGATGACTACATGAAACTGTATTATCGCAAGCCTAGTGTGCACAAGAACTACCTCGGGAGACCATGGAAGGAGTATTCCAGGACAGTTTTCATAAACTGTGTGCTGGAAGCGCTTATTTCTCCCGCTGGCTGGTTGCCATGGTCTGGTGATTTTGCTCTGTCCACTCTCTACTATGGCGAGTATGGCGATACAGGACGAGGAGCTGATTTGTTTCAGAGAGTTTCGTGGAGTAATCAAATTCCTGCTGATCATATCTATGCATATTCTGTACAGAATTTTTTACAAGGTGATGAGTGGATTACAATTTCTTCGTGAATCGTGATTCAAGAGGAGCCTTGAAATCCCCTTGTAATGATGTTGAATGATGTCGAATGTGTGCAGAACTGAAATTAAAATGGTGCAGGTAGCTTTTGATTGAGAGTTTTAGCGTCCCTTACACCTCCTCTAGTTGTGTACATATTACTTGCTTCGTTAATGGGATTGTAATTTGTATATTTTCACACAAAGATCCATTTATTTTTGGTGAGTTCCAAGGATAGTTGTGCCTTTCCCGAAGCATTCCACTTGTGACACACAGTGTCCCAGCATAGATTGCTTTGACCAGCATGGTTTTTTCGTTGAAAAGACCCCTCTTTGGGAGAATGGTATCTATCATTGCTTATAAATTGCATGCCATATCTTTGCTCAGCTGTTCTGAGGCATCTGCCCTCAGTGTAACCTGCAGTGAAGAGATGGTCATTTGGTTATTTAGAAGTTGTTTTTGCCAGCAATTTTTTGCACTTGAAAAGGGCCCTCGTTGCAACCTGGGGTATCCGTCCTTGCTGACAAGCCGCATGCCATCTCCTTACTCAATAACCCCTCAATAATTTATGTTCAAAATGTCTTGTTGATTGACGGGAATGAAGGCATTCGTATGCATTGAATCCTGAATGTAGAAGGGAGATCGTTGAGATGATCATGGATGAGAAAAACTATGAAATTCATGGGGGGATCACGGTCATTGGAATGCAAACAGAGTCTTATTAGACAGAGTTAGGGTAGAGTGGTTAAATATTGTAGACAATGGTGGTAGAATTCTGGTGTAATAACTCGAGCTTTGCATATAACTACATTTTTATTAGGTTCTTTTTATATTGGCATGTTCTAGGACAAAACTAGTGTCTTGTTAAGCCATGTTTGTTAGAGGGATATTTTTGGTGGCCATCTCCTTTGCTAGTGGGGAATTCACTCCCTAGTTATTGTTCTGCTGTGTTTACTCGTCCTCTAGGCACCTTTGGAAGGCTTTGCTCAACTAAGACAATCGTTGTTTGAACGTTCAAGCAGAGCATACCTGAGGCAGTCATACGACATTTGCGTGACCCGCACTAGAACAACCTTCCTAAAAGAGCGGTGCGAGCACAATTGATGTAGGGAGGGGAAGAGTAGGGAAGAGAGATAGAGGGGTAGAGACAAGAATAGAGATCATGAGGGGTAGGGATAAGAAAGATAATAGGGAAAGGAGAATGAGAAACCAGGGGGGAGGAAGTAGGCACCAAGAGAGAAGGAAAAATCACACTGAATCAATTTTTATTCAAATCATTAACTAAATCATCATAATCAAATAACTTTAAATTTGGAAAGGAAATCAAATAAAAAATAAAATCAAATCTTTTCTAAATTGAAAATAAAATCAAATCTCTTCTCAATAAAATAAAATCTATGCTTATTAAAATCAAATCTACTATAGAATAAAATCAAATCAAATTTGGAAGTACAATCAAGTCAAATCTGCAATCAAATCAAATCTGCATCAAATCAAATCTGCATCATTCGAGCAACTTGGTTGCATGAGATTGACGCTAGTGCGGTGCTGGAGTGACATGCCTTATCTGAACAAAGTGCAGGCGGTTGACCCATGCTTTGACTCTTTTCTATTGATAGGCCCTCATTCTTCTTAAAGATAACAACGAAGAAAAAGTGAGGCACGAACTATAATGCAAAAGAGCACTTAGCTAAGTTCCTTTAAGGGAGAGAAAACACATTTGAGCTTAGTTCATGCATTGAAGAAAGTTCTCTCTTTGCAAGGAATCACGATTCTTCATCCAAACAATTGATGGCAAGGAAGTTGGAGTTCCCATGGAGACGAAGGCTCACCTGTCAAAAGAAGCACCATAGCTTTTGGGCTCATAAAAAGGAAAACTAATACAAAGAGTTCTCCAACAGGGATCACATACTAAGAGTAAGTCATATACTAAGAGTTCTCCATAAAAAGGAAAGGCTAGTGCATTGTTTCCCCTGGTTTATGTTAATTTTCTTGTCCATGGTTAAAGTTCTTCTAGGTGGCATGAGATAGTCCAGAGTTTTTTTACCCATTTGGGATTTACCTTCTTATCAAAAGTGTGTGTTTTGTCTTACATTATTGCTTTATGATTTTGTTATTGATTTTGTTTTGTTGCCTTGACTTTCCTGATATGGCCGCAAGCACCTGCATTCTTTACTTGTATCAAGAATAGTGTCTTGAGCTTCCACATTGTATTGGTCTAAACAACGGCAATTTCATTGACTTTGGGTGAACCCACCAGTATTTCGATTTTATTGAACGTTCAAATTTTGCTGTGAAGAAAAGTAAGAAGATAGTGGTTTAAGTACTTGCTCCTTAGAATCCTGAATAGTAGAGCTGTGGATTAAAAGGTGCGAATCCGAAGATGCCTCAGGAAGAAAAATAATGATTTTTTTTTTTTATTTCTTAAGGGGAATGCTACTATGTTTCTAATCAAGTGGATGACAAACCAGCCAGAGGGATAATATGTTTGATTATTGTCCAAATTACCCGATTTGTTTGGACTAAATGGTAGCAAAGACAATGGTATTATTAGCAGAACTGTGGAGACTCAAAAGTTGAGGCACGTAAGAAGCATGTAAGATTGAAAGGGAAGAGAATTTTTTTAAGAATCATAAATGTCATTGCGTATGATTTCTTTGGATTGTGGTGACCTAGCATTCTGTTATTTGGTGTTTGTTCGAATTGCGAATTTCAGCTGTGACCTGAATATTGCTGTTAGTGCCTGTCATAAGTTTCAAAACAGTCTTCTTTCACCTCACATATCTTCCTGGAATATGCAGATCAGTGGGCTCATTGGACTCATGATTCAGCTGATTAATATTGGTGTGCTCCCATGAAGGGCATGGAAATTTCTTACTATATTTGATATTGGCAGTGCTCCACTTTAGTCAAGAGTTTCTTCTGTCATTTCTCGTATTCTCTCTTCAGTAATTCTGAACAAGGTGAATATTTCCCGATCGCAATCACCAACAAAGAAATAGTTTCCATTTTGTCGTGCATTCGTTCATGAAGGTAGGAGCTGCTGTTCGTGGGGCATTGTAAAACCTAAGCTGTCTGTGCGAGTTGTTATGGTAGAGTTCTGTTAACTGTAGAAGCTGTTTTATTTAACAGCTCCGCATCATTTTCAGATTACAAAGAAATATTAACAGCCTCTTAAAATTATGTGTGTTGGTATTTGACAAGTCAGGGGCATGAAAGAGCAATATTATTGGCTCTAAAGATGTGGATTCTTGTCAATTTGCTATAAAAGACCTTTTGTCTGAGTTTTATTCCAGTTTTGATTAGCGATCAATCCCTTTTTTCACCTTGAATGAAAGAAATGGGATAACCTCTTATGGGTTCATTAAGGTTGATTTTGAAATTTATCCCAATTTCATTAAGATTGATTTTGCAATCTCTAATCCCCACATTTTGAGTAGCGTTTTGCTTTAATGATCTAGGAGCCTGGGAAATTATGCTGTCTTGAGTTGCCTGTTCTGCAGAAAAAGAAAGAAAGAATGGTGGTTGATTAAGAATGATGTGCGTCAGAGAAAAAGCAAGAGAGCTTGCTCTTATGATCCTATTTTTTTCCGGTACAAAGTATAGATAAATCTGAATCATCCTTCAGAGATTTTACTGTTGAAAATAAACTGTAGAACTACAAATAACACAGCTGCCGAGTTTTGAGAAAACGGTATCAAAGAAAGCATTGAAGAATAGTTTGAAACGTATCATCAAGAAGGAAGAGGCATTAAGCTAATTGCGGGAGGTGGAGTAAAAAACTCGTCATCTGTCCAATTCTTCTCGCCCCAGTGCCTTAGCATACTCTTCCAAGAGCACAACTTGTCGACACACCTCATTATCCTTGTATCCTGAATCTTGATCTTCCAGTGCCCATCACTAAAGTTGGCTTTCTCAGCTTGCCTCCGATCCCACTCAAGCTGCGCCTTCTGCTTCGACCTTAGCAAGCAAAACTGTTGCAGCTGCTCCGGCATCCCATCATGAACTCTCCACCACTTCGCATGGGCAACGTCGCTCGCAAACTCTTGAAATATGTCAGAGTTCCAGTTACAGTCATAGTCTCGAAAGCAGAGCCACGGCTTCAGGCCAAGGTAATGGAGAACATATAGTACCGGGGGATCTGCGCCGAATAACATATTCTTCATTTGCTTCATATCTTCCTCATCTCCCACCCAGAAATGCTTCAAGAAGTTCATTTGTCTTGGGATTCGATGCCACCATGTGAAGATCTCGTTCAGGTAGCCTTGATCTCCTCCGTTGTAGGAATTGATCTCATTGATGTGATCCATCAAGATCTGGAATGTGCAATTTGAAGGCTCGATCACCATAACTCCGGAGTTGAATAGAGTGGCATTGTTACCCGTTGCTGAGATTTCGGGCATGCTGAATAGGAAATCGATGTTTCTAAGGATCAAGAGATCTGCGTCAATGAAGATGATCTTGTTGTATTCGGTTAGCTGCCATAGACGGAATTTGCTGTAGTTCCATTCGTTATATGCGTCTTTCTCAGCTTTTGGGTTCCTGATCCTTTGAATTGTTCGGACCTTCCAGCCAGCTGCCTCGAGTCCGCTTCTATGGTATGGGCTAATCGTCTCGTCGACTAAGATAACAAGTTCCCGTGTTGAGCCGGCCATTCGGATGCTTCGTGCTGCGGCTATGGCTCCACATACATAAATGTCGGCAGAGTGCAAGATTGTTGCATACGCCTCCCGGCTTTTGTTGCCCATGTACGATCTATCTGTTGAGAAATATCAATATTATAACCCTGATTTCAAAACTTGAGTGGAAGCATGAATCGTACCTTTGAGCTTGAGTGGAAGCGCGAGCTCACATGAGCCTATGGGGAGCTGGATCTTCTCCCTCAGCACATTCAGGTTTGGTCTGTATAACCACACACTGCCTCTGTGTGCCACAAGCTCATTGCAGGTAAACAGGTTCGGTATCAAAAAGCAGCCGGTGATGAATAGCAAATGCACAGGGTAGTCGCCTTTGGCTGAGGCTGCGAGTCCTGCTGCTGCAAGCTGTAAGTGCAACCGAGCCACATCCCTCGACCAGTTGGCCTGGTTTCGACAAGGCAGCTTCACGGCGATGAGGTCGAGCCGTTTCCTCGGAGGCTCAAGCTTTGGTAGGTACGGGCATGTGGGAATGTCAGATTCTTCTTCCTCGTCTATCCATTCGGGGTATAAGGTATCCCAGCTGATGTTTTCATCGGCATTTTCCAAGTGCAAGGCAGTATACACGGCCTCTGGAACCAACTTTTCCCAGCGATCCATTTCGGTGGTGTTGAAGTTTAGGAGTCCAATCGCATGGTATTCTTTCTCCTTCATCTTGGTCATCACCTCCCGGATATGGTCCCAATTCATGCCCAAATCCGAGACATATCTCCTGTCTGGGCTGCCCCATTTCCATGTTTTGATAATACTCAGCCTGCATCAAATAAGAGTAGCCACTTTTCATCGAACTACAAAACAAACGCGCTTATATCTTTCAGAATAATAACAACCGTTGAAACATACTCTTTTAATTTGAATGTGTATATATGTGAAGGAATTTAAATGGTGAAGGAAATACCTGGAAGGTGAGTACGAGAACAAGCCCTTCTGATTACAGACGGGCGGAGAGTGAAGTAAAGCAGCAAGAGAGCCACATAGAATGAACGCTAGGACAAGTCTGAATAGCGATGGCCTGCATCTCACTCCCTTATCTTGGCTGGATGTGTGGGACGGTTTCTCTGCATCCTTTGCTCTCGTTCTTTGTAACCTTCTTTTGTATATATCTTCACTATCATCAAAAATTAAAAACAAAAAAAACAAAAAAAAACAAATGATGCCACCAATATCTACGACAAATAAAGGGCAATAGTAGCAAGATATAAGAAATTTGATATTTCTTCGTGGGAAAACGGTTCAATGTGAAAGTGGGTACATAATCTGAACTTTTCACCATTGTACGAGTTTTTTAACTGTCAGCCCAAGAGACGGCCACGATATTAGGTATAATGAACAATCGAACAGGTACATATAATCAATTCTAAAGTAGGAACAACAAACCGCTAAAATCAAATCACAAATTAGTGGCATTCATCTTTCCCCTTATCTTCTCCTCTCAATGCCACTCTTTCTTTGCTTATTTGTTGTAGGGTGTAGATTTTAAATTATTTTTTTAATAATAATTAATTAAATTAAACTGTTAAAAATATCGAGATTGATTAAGATTTAGCGTCAAATTAATTTTCTAACCAGTTGATTTGAAACCAATTGAAGGCTGTTCAAAGTCGACATAAGAATCATATTGATTGTAAAAGATCAGAGTTGAGTTTTAATGGGGATCACCTGTTTTTGAGAATTTCTTGATTTGGGCTTAAAGAAAAAATTAAAACAAAGATTTATTTGACTTTTTAACATTTTAGAAAAAAAAGATTGGAGAAATGGCATACAGACTAGCTTTATCTTCAAGCATAGAAGATATTCATAATATTTTTCACGTGTTGATAATACGAAAGTGTTGGGCCCACCCCAGCGACGATGTCCTAGGAAATTCAAAAACAAGGCTCATTGGGTACCCCAAACACGTAGCCAATCAACTTCGCTTGTACCCCTGTAGAGGCAACCGCAGGCTGCCAGAGCAGGAGGTGCCAGTTCAGGGGATATCAGTCAATGGGAGATAATATCAATACTGACAAGCCGCAACACACGCCGCTCTAATAACCGCTCAACCAATCCAAATAAAGTCAAATAAGCCTATGTCAGCCACGCCCGACAATAGCTTCCTCGCCTCCACAAGGCGACAACTGACACCGCTAGTCACTGCCAACGCTCAGCGGCCGGCAAACCTTTTGTCAGAGATCCCGACTCCCAAAGCCTCCGTAAAGGAACTTATAAATACTCTCTCCAGCAACGGAGAGAAAGGAATTCCCACTTTCACAAACTCCTTAAGTGGTGACCCAAGATTGAAAGCCCGATCCTCGCACCTAGCGCTTAAAGCAACGAGGAGAAATAATCAATTCTCTTTCCTCAAACTACCACCTTCCTATGGTGGCGATAGTGAACCATCCCTAGCTGTGCACCAAAGGAAGCATTAGTCTCCTTCCAATATTCCATGCACTCCCTGCATTTAAGCATTCATACATTTTTATCACATTTACTTCCATGCGCGCATCTTTTCATTCTTAGGGAAAGATTTCTGATTTGAGCGTCGGAGTGTTTACGGTGGGACAACCTCCTCCCGTCCTCTGACCTCTTATTTGTAGTTTGTAGTGCGAAGGGTCCAGGTTGAGGGACGTGGAGACCAGACCCGTTCGTGATCCGACCCAATCGAGGAATCCGAAGGCTCCCTAATCTGTACGAGAACCCAAACTCAAGAACGCATCCCCAATCGAAGGAGAGCCTGAAGTGGTTCCTCAACCGCTTCACTATCGAAGCTCGCCGCATCCCCCAACTCTCTGATGAAATGAAGTTGATCGCCTTCATTATCACGCTGGCAGTTAGGGAGTTCTTTCAACATCTGGCGCACCAACGTCCCCAATTCTTCTGGAAAGTTGAGGCTATCGCTTAGGCCTACATTACGACCGAGGAGGCCAATGAGGCGAAGCATCCCGAACGTGCAGACCAACAGTTGGAAGGATCGGCAACTGGGAAGAAGAGACATGGAGATGATGACCGCTCTCGGGAACCACGCAAGCAACTGAGATCTGAGTCGAGTGTCTGAAGGGAGTACCGGCCCCTGACCTTGACGCCCCTGAACGACACTCGTTCGAGTATGTTGATGTAGACCCGAGACGAGAAGTTCCTGAAGTGGCTCAAAGCCCTAAAGAACCTAGAGGTCAGAGACTAGACGAAGTATTGCCACTTCCACAGGTCACTGGGGCATACCACGGAGGACTGCTAGACCAAGCATAGGAAACTTGAAGACCTTGTCCCCAGGGGCACCTCACTTGGTTCCTAAAAAGTTCAGGGTAAACTCTCAAGGCTGCCGTTGACGAAGCCAAAGAACCGCCGAGGAACCGAGTCACCACCGGCGTCATCAGCATGATCTCGAGTAGGCTGGCTAGAAATAGTGAACAGGACCGGCCCAAAGCTACGTCAAGTAGCAAGAGAGCAAGAGTAGGGGTTAGGATTGATGTCATTAGTTTTAGTGACGACGATATGACACATGTAACTTTTCCTCATTTAAACCCTCTGGTTGTATCATCCCTCGTCTTAGATGGTATGCTCGACTACAATTTGAGATGAGTTTTTATTGATAATGGAAGCTCTCGATATTTGTTGTACCTCGATACATTTTTTAAGATTGGTCTGAAAAAGAGCCACATGAGAGCGGTTGAAGGACCTCTATATGACCTAGACAATGAACAAGTGCCGGTGCAAAGAAAGATTCAACTATAGGCAACAATGGGAACTCACCTGTGTACAACTACATTCGCACTTACGTTCCTCGTTGTCGACCTACCGTCGACCTACAATGCCATTCTGGGCCGACCATTCCTAGCCTTCTTCGAGGCTGTGATATTGATCTCTCACTTGAAGGTGAAGTTCTCGACCCCATATGGAATCGGGGAAGCGTTGGGCAACCTGATGATGGGGCGAACATGTTACCTATCCCAAGTCACCCCCACCACTCCAAGCCAACCAACTAAGGACCTAGACTTCCACGATTAGGCATTGTTGCAACAAGCTTAATTAGGCGAGGCAATGGAGCTGGTCCCCTTGGACCCCAACAAACTTGAAAAGTGCATGTACATTGGTGGATCCCTTTCCCCGTCGGTCTGTAGCCAACTTATTGACTTTCTCAAGTGGAGCTCCGATGTTTTTGCATGGATTCCCGCCGACATATCCGGGATACCGATCGAAATAATGGTCTACAAGTTTGACCTTGATCCCAATCACAAATCCGTCAGACAGAAATGCAGGAATTACTCCGTCAGAAAATTAATAGCCATAAGGAAAGAGGTGAAGAAGTTGTTCGACACAGGATTCATAAGGGAAGCCCAGTATCCAGATTGGCTGTCAAATGTCATTCTTATGAATAAGAGTAGTGGCAAGCGGCAGATGTGTGTCGACTTCACTGACGTGAACAAAGTTTGCCCCAAAGACAGCTTTTCACTTGGATCGATCAGCTGGTGGACTCCACATCTGGGCACGAACTCCTGAGCTTTATGAACTCTTACTCGAGCTACAACCAACTAAGGATGAGCCCAAATGATAAGGAGCACACCTCATTCATGACCGACCAAGGGATATATTGCTACAATGTCATACCCTTTGGTCTGAAGAACGCTGACATGATTTACCAGCGGTTGGTGAATAAGATGTTCGAAGCCCAAATCGGTAGGTATGTAGAGGTATACATAGATGACATGCTTGTCAAAAGCAAAGTGGCAGACGACCATGTCCGTGACCCGGCAGAAACTTTTGAGGTGCTTAGAGCCCACAGGATGAAACTCAACCCGGCCAAGTGCGTGTTCGGGGTGACCACTGAAAAATTCCTAGGCTTCATAGTATCCCAGCGCAGCATTGAAATGAACCCAGAGAAAATCAGAGCCATCATCGACATGAATCCTCTACAGGCCATATAGGAAGTCCAGAAGCTCACAGGGAGGTTCGCTGTCCTTTTGCGATTCGTAGCTAAGTTTGCGGAGAAATATCTACCGTTCCTCAAGACCCTCTGTGGGACAAAGGCGGCCGAATTCCGATGGACTGACGAGTGCGAGGCTGCGTTCTAGGAGTTAAAAGAGTATCTCACCAATCCTCCTCTTCTAACCTCCCTTTCAGAGGGCAAGGACCTATATCTCTATATGGTGGTGTCAGACACAACTCTCAATTCAGTCCTTATTCGGCAGGTAGGGGATGTGCAGCGACCCGTGTATTCTATGAGCAAAGTGCTAACGGGCACGGAGTCCCGCTAGCCTCGTGCCAAGAGAATCGCATTGGCCCTCATCTACTCTATCTGAAAGTTGAGGTCATACTTTTAAGCGCATCAAATCGTCATGCTAACTGACCAACCTCTGAAGACGATCCTGCAGAAACTCGAGATGTCTTGATGATTGGTCAAGTGGGCCATAGAGTTGGGCGAGTTTAAGGTGGAGTTTCGGATGAGGCCAGCTCTCAAAGGCCAAGCCCTCATGAACTTCGTAGTCAAGACGACGACCCTATTTTTTGATACCCCAAACCAAGTCAAAGATGCGAGCGCCACGAGCACCCCTGTATGGACCCTCAACGTCGACAGGTCGGCCATGCAAACAGGCAACAGGGCCAGAGTCATGCTCGGAACCCTTAATTGCTTAGAGATCAAGTACTCTCTAACGCTTGGAATCCCAACTACCAACAACGTAGAGGAATACGAGGTCCTCCTCGCAGGGCTCAGGCTGGCCAGTGAATACTCAGTGAGAGCCTTGGTTGTATGCAGTGACTCGGAGTTAGTAATCAACCAGATTTAGGGAGTTATGAGGCATTGAACCCAGAGCTCGCTAAATACCTAGCAAAAGCGAAGGCCTAAGCCCAAGCGTTTGAGAAGTTTGAGATTGAGCACATCCCGAGAGCAAAGAACTGAAAGGCTGACCAACTGGCCAAGAACACAGCGATGGGATCTCAAGAGTAGTATGCCAGGAGCATGCGGGAAGTTCTGACCATGCCCAACATTAACTGCCCAAAATGCGAGGTGCTGCAGATGGTCGAAGACGACAATTGGATGACCCCGTACTGAAAATATTTGTCGGACGGAGCACTGCCAGAAGGCCCCAAGGAGGCCAAGCAAATAAAGAAGATGGTTGGCTGATACACAATCATCAACGAGAAATTATACCGGCTGGGATACTCGACCCCCTCCCTGAAATGCCTCACGCCACAGGAAGCCGAATATGCACTGGATGAAGTCCACCTTGGCATATGCGACTCGCACGTCAGAAAAAAGACCTCATGTTCAAAATTGTGCGGTAAGGCTTATTTTGACCCACGATGAAGTGATACGCCATGAACCTCGTCAAAATGTGTGAGAGCTACCAAGATCATAGGTCCCTGAGCCACCAGCCACACATAGAGTTGCAGATCCTGCAGGCCCCGTGGCCATTTGCACAATGGGAGATTGATATCCTCGAGTCCATGCCCTTGGCCTTTGGATAGAGAAAGTTCCTCATCATCAGCGTTGATTACTTCACCTAGTGGGTTGAGGCAACTCCCCTGGCACGCATAACCGAATAGAACGCGATGGAGTTCATCCGTT
Source organism: Nepenthes mirabilis (assembly GCA_025585075.1). Classification (NCBI taxonomy): domain Eukaryota; kingdom Viridiplantae; phylum Streptophyta; class Magnoliopsida; order Caryophyllales; family Nepenthaceae; genus Nepenthes; species Nepenthes mirabilis. The sequence continues at coordinate 13,671 of JAODPA010060996.1, forward strand.
AGAATATTATTTGTCGATTCGGGATTCTCGAGATCATAGTAACCGACAACGGAATCCAATTCACCGACAAACGGTTCACTAAATATTGCACGAGCTTGCGCATCAAATTGGATCATACGTCTGTGGCATACCTGCAAGCTAACAGCCAGGTCGAGATAACCAATCGGACATTGTTATATGGACTGAAGACTAAACTTGATGATACAGGGGGCTGTTAGGCCGATAAGCTACCTTCTGTGCTCTTGTCGTACCGCACAACCCCGCAGGAACCGACACGGGAGACACCATTTAGCCTCTACTATAGGGTTGAAGCAGTTGTCCCTGTCGAAGTGGGGTTCCCGGCCTTTGGATCAAATGTTTCGACCCCGTTAGCAACTCCCAGCAACTCAGAGAGTGCCTGGACCTGCACCTGAAAGCCCACGATGCGGCACGCTTGAGGATGGTGGCCTACCAGCAACGCATTACTCAGTACTACAATAAGCGGGTGAAGGCTCACTCACTCGAGGTCGAGGATCTGGTCTTCCGGAGTGTAGAGGCGATAGGCAAAACCGCCTACAGGAACAAACTCTCCCTGAACTAGAAAGGTCCATTCCTTATCTCGGCAATCATCCGAAACGGGGTATACAAACTGCGCACCCAGGACGGCAAACTGGTCCCTCAGACCAGAAATGCCACCCACCTCAAGAAGTACTACCAGTTAGCCACACACACACTCCCAGGTAAGATGTGCGTACATGAACTGGAGTGCTTGTATATGTACCACGTTTCCATTAATAAAATTTTTATTTTTATCTCTTTACCTGCGTGTTCATACAAATGAGTGCTTGCTTACCATTTTCAAAAACAAAAATGGCCTAGATTGCCCTTAAGTTAGGAGGACGTTTGTCAACCTGTAAAAAGAAACATTGGCCTCATGCCAACCGGCCCACATCCGGTTGAATTTCAAACTTCGGCTCCGCACTGAAAGGCCCTTAGGTGCCGCAAAATTTTGGCCTCTCGCCGAGTGGCCCATATGTGGTCAAATTTCAAACTTCGGCTCCACGCTGAAAGGCCCTTAGTAGCCACAAAATCTCAGCCCCAGGCCGAGCGACCCACCTGCGGTTGAATTCAGAACTTCGGCTCCACTCCAAATGACTCTTATCAACCATAGAACCTTGGCTTCGTGCCAAGCGGCCTGAATGAGGTTGAACTAATAGGCCAGGGGGCCCCGGAAGCTCCCAACAAAATGGCCATGTAAACCTTAGGGGGTCTAAGCAGCAGGTGTGCGGCGGCCTTCTCCAGAAGAAGAGAGCACCATTAGTCAATGATGGTCGGTGGGTTAGGACCATGCAGACATAAGCGACAACGCCCAGAGCAGGGCCGAGCGCCGAAATGGTGTTGTGCGCACAGTGGCCTAAGACCCGAAATCTGACTACTGTGGCCTCAAAACCCAGCTAGCCCTCTAGAGACTCCACAGGGTATGCAACGACATCCAATTCATTGGACAGAGTATCCCACTATGTGCAAGATAGGTGACATCCTCAACCGAAGGACGAGCACAGCGCAAACAACTCCCAAAGCAAGCCTTGACGACGATAGAAAGACAACTTGGCAAACACAACGAGAATATCTGTATCATTCAAAAGAAAAAAAAAAGAGAAGAGGAAGAAAGAAAATTGAAATGAAAGTATGCTTCATTCAAGCCAGATATTGCAAGGTTTCTCTCAAAAGACTATATACAGAAAAAGTGAACGAAGAGGGCGGCCGCCCTACGTGGTTGAAGGTCCTATCCCCTCCGGAAAGTTGATCAAGTGCGAGCTATCTTTAATTCCATCATTACGAGGGTCGGGATCCTCACAGAGATGCCCGGAGCCACGACGGAGACTATACGACGACATAAGCATATGCCATCCTAGGACCTTGAGTCCAACACTCTAGCCATCTCCTCCGAAGAGAGTTGGACTCGCAAGTCAGCTTCAGCAAGGCCACACCGGTCCTGTAAGCTAACAATGAGGTCCCCATACGCCAATAGTTCACCTCTCAGCCGCTCATTCTCCAGCTTTAGGGTGGCAACCTCTCCCCTCTAATGCTGCTCAGTCGCCCGTTCGCTCTCTTCTTGAGCTCAACGGGCTCGCTCGTCCCGTTGATAAAGAATAGTGTGGAGGAATCGAATCGCGTCTAGGATTTGTAAAAGAAAAAAAAGGACATGAAGCCCATGAATCCTAGCAACGTGGGAAACATTGCACAAAGAGAGTTAGCAGACAAATCCCCAACTTAATGAGCAAAGAAATCATACCTCAATGACTGGCTCCTTCGTAGCGCCAGGCAGATCCAGACGGCTTTAGGATCAGACACGCCTGGGGGCTCCAGCCACTCGACAGCCTCCTCCATCCCACTTGCCAAAACCTCATCGGTTAGAGCTTTAATATTGATCCCCTCGAGCGCAACGGCCTCGGCAGTAACCTCAGGACCAGTGATGAGCGGCTTGGGTGACACTCTGACTGTCGCGTCAACTGCCTCCGGAGCATCCATGGGCGCAGCAGCAAGCTTTAGATCGACCACCTCAATAAGCTCTGTCGAGCCGATTGCTGCCCCCTCGGTGCCTGTCACGGCCACCCCTCCGAAGGACTCAACTGCCACTTGCTGGTGGATGGTCCCACCTTGACGTCAAAAAGGGAACTCAATGTGGACCCCTTGCACGAGGGAGGCCCAGCCATGGGATTGCCGTACTCCACCAAAGCAACGGCCAAAATTGGAGAGCACTCGGCAACTCCCTCATGCAGCTGCGGCTCTAGCACCTACGCCGCGACAGTGGCCTCGATGGGCGTCATTGCGGCGGACCCATCAAACAGGCCCGACGTAGTCGACGATATCAAGGCCCACTTGCTCAAAGTGCCTCCGGCCCCCTTAGCCTTTTTAGGGCCACCACGTCCTTGTCAACAGAGGACTCCAGGGACAGTGACATGCCACTCTGCTTGAGCGACTCTTTCGATGGCTCTCTGATACCAGGGCGCCGGCCTTCCTCTTTTGGACTACAATCGTCAGCCCGCTACTCGCGGGCTCCCACCTAACGGCCGTGAAGAGCTCGGAGGTCAAGTAAAACCCCTAAGTGGCGAACGTTTTGATCTCCGTCTGGATGTGATCGATCAGATTTTTCTCCTATTTCACTTCCTCCTCGCTAACGCTTTTTGAGAAGAAATTGCTCACAGGACCCTACTCGTTGGGAATGTCCAACTCGGGAGGGGCCGTCAGAAAGAAAAAGTGATTCTTTCAGTTTTTTACTGAGTCTGGATTTGTCCCCCGAAAACAGAAGCCTGGACGAGAAGACATCGAAATCCAATCCTCTGATTGGGCAAAGCGAAATATCACCTTCACCGAGCGCAGGCCGAACTCATAATTGCAAAGATGGACAAAGACGCACATGGATACCAGGTAGCGTCCGACATTAGGATGAAACCGTGCCACAGGTACGTCGAGCGCCTTGAAGATCCCGTACAAATCCAGTTCCATGGGGAAGTGAAGCCCACCCTTCAGGTGGTGCTCACATACAATAACGAACCCCTCGGGGGGCGCATTCACTCTTGCCCCCTCACCGGGAAGGAGATAGGCCCATTCACTCGGGACTTGGTAATTAAATCTTAGAGTGGCGATGGCACTCGGCAAAAGGATTGACTTGATGGCGCCTATACTCTGACGAATGATGGAAGAAGGAGAGCTTTTCTTCTTTGCCATGGATCCTTGGAGCAGATAAGTGCAAAGTGTGGCTGGTGTGAAAAGCGTTGTTTAAATAGGAAACACAAGAGAAAGTCAAACGGCGTTGCACAGGAAAACATAATGGTCGTCTCGAATGTTGGTCATGACACCCATCCCTTTAGCAGAACGTAGCGCGTTTGTCCAAGACAACCTATTATAGCGCTTGACAGATAGTCCCCCCACTCATGCTACAGCCACCTGCCAAATCCCAATCGTCACACCATACAATTAATGCGAAGATATCAGCCATCAGAAATGACGGCGGTGATCCACATGACATCGAGACCGAAAGGGCAAAACAAGTCAGTCGAACACAATAAATGACAACAGATAAACTGCTCTATCATAAAGAAATTTTATTAAGAAATTTCTTTGATAAAGTTTTTTTACAGGAAAAGCCAACCAGTGGTCATAAAATACGTCACTGTCTACCCCCGCTGGGCTTAGTAGGATTGGGAGTCAGAAACTGGTCAACTTCGAGCGTGTCCAAGCACCCACACTCCTAGAGTTAAGGAGGCCCACGTGAAAGCTAGGCACAGCCAGAGAAGCTATCCTTCGGCTAAGCCGAATCCCTTCCTGGAACCTTCCCTCCAGCATAGGCACCAGGTCCTTTGGCTAGATCCTCGACCTCAGCTAGTCTTCTAACTGCGCGTGGATGACGTGCTCTTCCTTGAGTCACACACAGCACTGTTCAAGCTCCTCTTGAAGAACTACGATCTGGCTCTGGGCTTGCAAATTGATGTCAGCCACCTACAACAACCTTGCCTCCGCCTCTGACCATTCTTGCTCGAAGTTAGTCGCTCATGCTTGACTCTACTCGATATCGAAAATGGCGGCTTGCACCTAGATCTCAATCTCCTCAGCTGCCCGCTGGGCACGATGGATCAGTTGACCGGCTCCCTTAGGTCGCCAGCATCGAAAGGAATTGGAAGCCCCTTCGAATTAAGAGCCCGGCGGCACTCTTAGAGGCCTCCTGGCCCCATGACTGAAGGCTCCGAGTGGCAACCTTCCGCTGCCGCTGGGGCAAGCCCCATCTTATCGCGGCCTCTTAGACCTCGTTCTCCCCATTGCAACTCCTTGGTAGGGGGCTCAGACCCCAAAGAGGAGGACGATATTGCTAAAGGTCCTGGAGCTACATCGTCCACCCCGTCCGCCATTATTGTGACCATAACCAAAGGAAAGAGGGAACGAACACAGGCTCAAATTTTGCGTCTCACAGCAGTAAATGGATGTTCAAATTGGAGAAATCCTTGGTGCTTAAATAGCCAAAACTTTTCCCAAGGAGACGGCGTCACTTAACTAGGGAAAAGCGTTCCACTGCCCAACGAAATCCTTCCACGTGACGATGCCATGAAGCATCGTGCCTTTTCAAGAAAGGCAATTATGATGCAACGGCCCTACAGTTTTTGGCACATTAAATACAGACGCAACCTGATTGACACGCCCTCCATCAGTATCGCTCAGTCATCCAATGCAGGATACGAACGGCGCAAGCTCCCAAGTGGCTCCTGCTAGACCACCCCGCTGACGGTCCAAGTACGGACTCGAGGGATGGGCACTAGTAAAGGCCACCAAAAGCCGCTGGGCCCTCAAAATAAGGAAGCGATCAAGCATGTATGGCGGCAAGAGGGCCCTACAGCCCTTGAGTCATACCATTCAAGCAGCAAAGAGAAGATCCAATAACACAATAAATAAAAGGCAAAAATTAACGCTTTTATTCATTGAAGTGTTCTTTACAGAGTACAATGCTTGCGTCAACGCGAGATCAAAAGAAAAAGAAATAAAGCAAAGTACAAGAAGCAGTAGAAGAGCGGTGCCACCGAGAAGGCTCGTCCTTGAGTATAGATGCACGTCACCTGATTCTGATAGCATCTACCCTAACGCCGATTCCCTTCCCGGGGGAGATGAAGTCGATGCCGATCCCTCACTCTTAACGAGACAAGCTCCACCACAGTGAAGGAAAGGCATCAATTAGGAGTCCAACCGAAACCCCGATGAGCCCTCCTGTGGCCCGATGGAACTCTGGGACTCGCCCTCCTAGCTGCCCAATTCACTGCAGTGCAGTTGGCCGAAGGTTTTGTTCAGGAAGTTTGTCGGTTGCACGGATTTTCGGCAAACATTGTCTCCGATCGTGATCCTCTGTTCATGAGTCTGTTTCGAAAGAAGCTCTTCAAGCTACAGGGCACCCGGCTATCCACCATCAGTGCCTACCATCCACAATAGGATGGACAAATAGAGGTCATTAATTGATACCTTGAAGATTATTTGCGTTGCTTTATGGCCGAACTTCCTTCCTCCTAGGTGCATTATTTACCATGGACAGAATGGCACTATAATACCGCCTGGCACTCTTCCATACAAATGAGCCCATTCGAAGCAGTCTATGGTCGACCTCCGCCCTCACTGCTCTCCTACGTGCACGACACTTCTTCTCTTGCCACAGTGGACGATCTGCTGATCACGAGAGCCACCATATTAGCCACACTCAAAACCAACTTGCAACGTGCTCAACTAAGGATGAAGCAGCAAGCAGAATCTCATCGGACGGAGAGTGAATTTCAAATTGGTGATCTCGTTTATGTGCGTCTACAACCCTATCGTCAGACTTCAGTGGGACGGTGGCAGACAAACAAGCTCGCCAAGAGATATTATAGTCCCTTCCGCATCCTGGAACGGGTTGGAGCTGTTGCCTACCGACTGGATTTGCCGGCACATTCCAAAATACACAACATCTTTCACGTATCGCTACTCAAACGGTGCTGTGGAGACCACAGCAGTTCCATATTCGATCTGCCATCTGATGTGTGGGGCTCCTAACCCCTGATGCAGCCACACCAAATTCTCGGGTTTTGGGGCATTCTCCGCAACAACCAGACCTTGTTCCAAGTGTTGGTGCATTGGAAGACCCAAACACCTGAGGAGGTTACCTGGGAGGCTGTTTCTGAATTCCAATAGGATTTTTCCATCTTCAACCTTGAGGACAAGGTTGGTTTCGATGGGAACAACAATGTTATGGGTCTTCTCAACAAGCCTCCAGGCACACCACCGTAGCAGCAGCCCACGGTTGTGAGACGGAGCACCTGGACGACCCACCGACCATGAAAATTGTAAGATTATGTTTAATACTAAATTCTGAAGTTTGTTACCAATTATATTGAGTAGTTGGTTATACTTGTTCTGCAGTTATATTACTGATTAGTGCTGTTGGTATAGAAAGCATGTTAGGCTGGTATAGAAAGCACATGCCACACCACGTGCGTAGCCTTGTATTTAGCCCAAAACTGTTACGGGCATAGTAAGCAATATACTCATTTCTTACCCTCTCTGCTCTCATCTCACCTCTCTCCTCTCTCTCGAATCTTTTGTCCTTCCCTCTCGATCTGTCTGTTCTTCTTCTCCCTAACTCTCTACTGAAACTCCCCTCCCTCTTCCTGTTGCAACAATCGGGTACCTTCTTCTTCCGCATCATTTCGAGTCTTGAAATTTAACTTATAATTTTCAGATCGTTTATTAGTATTTAATTTTTATAAGTTTACGTCTTGATATTATTTTGGATTTCGGCCAACAAAATAAATAATTGAGTTTGGAATAATTGTAGACTAAAATCTGATTTAAACAAATTATGAATTAATAATGTAATAATCGGATTTCGGGATCGAAGACGTGGCATTTAGGGTTTGAATGTTTTGACCTAATTTTCACGCTAGACTTCCACTTCTATGTGCATGATAAAAAATCGTGGTGGCGTTCGAGTATCCATCACGCGGAAACGTATTACCATGCTTCTGCTGAAGCTCAGGTCGCGTGCTATTCGCGAAGGAACCATACTGTCATTCTGCCACACCTAAAATGCGTGGCTTCTGCTAGTATTGCACTCACGTTATCAGGTTGTCAATACCGTATTTATGTATGCGATGGAGCATCGCTGAAGCAAACTCTATCAAGGGCGATCAGGAAAAATACTCAACAGAGACATCAGAAAGGAGAGAAAACGATTTGTGTCTGGTAAGAGAAAAGCTTATTTTCCATTTACAGAAACACTCAGAGATTTCATTTGTTCTTCCCTTTCGTATTGCTTCCCTTTTTTTGATTTTCTGGTAAATAATATTGCTTGCTTTATACTTCTGCGGTCGCATGTTGCTTTGACGCTAGTGTTGCTTACTCTTTACTTCTCTCTGTGGATAGACAGACCATCACACTGCGGGCCACCTGGGCCGCTGGGTGCACAACGGAACAAGGCACATATCTTAGAAGTTTTCCCTGTCGTGGAAATTGTGAAAGTCTTCCGTATCCATGTTAGATTTTAGTCACTCTTTTTTTAATATTATAATAAATAAATAGTTATTGAAAGATAGTGTGATATTCATACAAAGATTAAAGTGTTCGTTCGCACGAAGCGCACGCAACGAGCGCCTGAAGTGCCAAAAGTAGTGGCAGCGCCCAAGGGGTGCTCGAGACACCGTTCCTGGTGGCACGTGCACCCGAGGTACACCTAATGAGGGTTCGAATATAGCTCGCAGTATAAAAACATATTTTTAGGATATTTTAAAATCAAATCTCACATAAGAAGTATTGTACAAAAAGAGAGAAGAGAAAAGGAAGAGGTTCAGTATCCTATTAATATTCAATTTGAATTTTGTTCTTCATCAAGATTGAGTATGTTATTCTAGAGTAAATTTTTAGAGCATATTTCGTTTGGTTGTTATTATTTTTTACTGTATCTTTTCTTATGTGTTGTTAAGTATGTTGAAAGGTTTGTAATCAATCATTTTTCACTCAGGATAATAGTGAAGAGATTTCAGGAGGGGTTACTTGTAATCGATGCTATTATTATTATAGTAAATTTATTTAAAATTTATCCCGTAATTTTTCCTTAACTGAAAAGGATTTTTTATATTAAAAATATTGTACATTATTATATTTCTTGTATTATTGAGTTTGATAGTTAACGTATGACAGGGGGATTCGGATTTTGTTTTACTACGCCGGGTTGAGTGTTCGGGTTGAACCCCAACAATNTATTAATATACTCAATCATTAATGAAAAAAATAACGTTAAAATTATTGAGAAACACGATAATTCAGCCATTAACAGTGATTTTGATATCCGAAAGTTTCACATAAATCAGAAGGGTAAAATCACATGCGTCCGACCCTTCACAGAGCCGGAAGAACGTAAAACCTCCCACGCCGCGGCACCTTTCATGATCAAACTAAAACCTGATTGGTTGTATCCTATCGAAACTTTGGAGTATAAAAATGGTGGAAATTTCCCAGATTTGAAATGATATTCCATGGTTTCCGGTGGTCCTGATTCGAGGTAAAGTAAAGAAAGAAGAAAGAACTCACTCACATTGAAACATATGATCTCTGTCTAGGCTCATTCGGACTGGAGAAGCCGCCCATAACTCCCTTCAATCCAGTATCTGATCCGCAGAACTTAAATATTAACTCATTGAAATGATGGGGCACCTATAAAGTCGGTACGAGAAAGTAAAGGAAACGAAGACGAATACCTCGGGATCGAACATTCAATAGGAATTATGCTCTTGCATGGATCAATAAAGATCAAGAACTGGAGCTCATGCATTCATCTGATATTATGTTAGGAGAGAGAACATATCGAACGACGCAAGTTTCGGCTGAGAGAGAGGAGTTATTTTATGGCGGATTTATGATCTGTGCTGCCTGGATATGGACTGTGTTAAGAGTTGCTTGTAATGCTTAGTTATTTCGCAGAAGCAGCGAATACAGGAAACAAGGTGGTTGGGAGCGATGGTGAGTGAGGAAGACGATGAAAGTAGAGTAACGTCTACTTGAACTACTAACTCATTTTTAAAATGCCATTTAAAAACATGTGTTTCGTTGGCAAAATAAATTATTTTAATTATTCAGCTATTTCGAGCTGAATTAATTTTAACATGTAATTATAAAATTGAGATGATTTTATTAATTAAAATTTTTAATCGAATTAACACATTTCATGTCCTATTTAGCGTAAAAAAAATAATTTAGAACAATTGATCATTAATAATACATTTTATCATCTAAATTTGGCATATTTTTGGTTGATTTGGAATTTTTTAAAGTCCAATTTATGAGGAAAAATCTTAATAGGTAAACGGAGTTAATTTTTATTTTGGGTAAAATTGACTTGAATATTAAACGTGAGAACTAAAAAAGATAAGAGATTTTTTTTTAACAATATGTCTTTATCATGTGTTATTCAAAGTCGATTTAGGAGAGCTCTATTTTTAATAAACATAGAGAGGTTTATTTTTCTAATTTGAATCTTATATTTTATAATATATAATTATGATTTAATTTTGTTGCGTCCTCGTATTCCAGCCGTCGTATAATGAGAGTCCGAGTTCGCTCTTTGCGCTCTTGGACGGACGGAATCATGCAATACAAAAGAAATTGTTAAGCTTGACGAGAATAACGTTTCGGGATGGAAAATGGGACAAGGGCACAATGCGCGCAGATTTTACGTGGAAAATCCCTTTTTGAACGAAAGGGGAAAAAACCACGATGGTGGACGTTAAGTCCGAAAGATTCCACTACCGTTAGAACGGAATACAATTGGCCACAGTGGCACTTTTTGTTGCCACACAAAGCTACAAGGCAAGAGATCACATTCTCTCTTTTCTTTTCTAACTTTCTTTCACTTTGTTGTTCACAATATGTTTGCAAATGCCAACTCTTCGAATCCTTTTTCTCGTTACTTGAATGGGGTATTTATAGAGGGGGATCATGCCGTTGAGATGGGAACACATGGCGTTGGCCTTATAATGATGGCGCGTGTTCTGAGCGCCGTGATTTTCTGCGGAGGTGGCGTGTTGCAGAGAACGCGTACTCCTTGATAACAGTGAATCATCTGAGTTGGCGTGCTCGACTATCTTGGGCCCTCTTTTCCCACGACCTGATGATTTAGAGGTGAAGAGATTATCCTCGTACCCAGAAAGCCTTCTGGGTCTTTGCCGAATCCTTGAGTTTATTGAGTCAGATTCTCAGACGTTTCGCTCGCAAAAGGCCCTTAAGACTTCAGTGTTGTATTCTTGGCTTTACGTCCTCGGGATTTCATTGGTGACGTTAGTCTCTTATGGTGTCCTCGGGCCTCTTGGGTCAAATTAGTCCCTCGGACCATTGTCACCATTTGGGCTTCTTGGGACGCTGGTTCATATCCCCGGGCTTCTATGGCCAACTTAACCTCTTGGGCCAAGTTAGGCTTCTTCGGCCTCCTGGGACGCGAGCGACTATCTTTGGGCCTTTTGGGTCAAATTGTTCCCGTAAGTCTCTTGGTCCGTGGACTTGGCTTTTTGGCCTTCCTTTCTGGGCCTTGAGTGTCGGGACCCATCATTAGCCCCCCATGTCAAAGGTTTGAGAACTTCAACTATTTGACATGTCTAGAAAGCGCACTTCTATGGTGGCAGTCCGTGGACTCCATACCTGGCTGGCAGGAATCATCTCTCATCCATCCGAGGCCTTCTTATTAGTCCGAGATCCATCTGGCGCCGCCGTTTGGGCTTCTACGAGGCATTAAATGTGTCATTGATTGAGGTGACATCGCCTCGGGAAGTCAAAGCCCACGATCGCTCCCTGCGTATGGGCCACTGACGCGTGGCAAGGATTATGATAAGAGCGCTGTTTTACGTTTTCGAATTCCTTTTAAGTTGCCATTTCATTTTCATTTCCTTCCTCCTTTACTTCTGTGCATCCCTAGCATTTCTCTTGTTTTTTGAAACCCTTCGCCGTCGTTCCACTTCTCTCATTATCTCAGGGACACTTCTCCCATTTCCATGGCTCCTGGCGTCAAGGAAATTGCTTCCTCTCTCACCCTTAAGGACCTTAAACAGATTCGGGCAAAGTACAACATCCCAAACTCCATTGCGATGGTGGTCCCTGGAGCCACTAAGAGAGCTTGCAGCCCTCCTGATGGTTTCATCGCCGTTTATGAGGTCCACCTTAATGGCGGGCTTCGCTTCCCTGTTCCATTGGAGTTGTACCATCTGATGAGGGAGTTGGGTGTCCCGTTCACCAGGCTTCAGCCGAACGCCATCAGGTACTTAGTCTCCCTTTGTGTATTTATGCGTTGTCACCATAAAGTTCTCGAGGTTGGTATGGTAAAGGTCATGTTTCGCTTCACTCACAATCTGGACTGGATCACCATAACTCCTCATCCGGAGTTCGCTGTGATAAGTGGAGGAGAAGGACAAATTCTTCTTTTTGGGCGTCCGGGAGAACTGGGAGCTCTCAGTTACATGGAAAAATGTGGCGAGCAAACACTGCTCGGATGCCATTGTGGAGGAAAGGGAAGTAGCCAAGGTGGTCACGGACTTGGTGATGGCCAACATTGGCAGCTTTAATGTTGGGAAGAGAAACACTTGGTTATCGCCGGAGAGCCTAGCGAAGTCCAAATGGGTGACAACATCCGGGGACTCCACCACTGCTGCAACTGCGAAGAAGAAGAAGAAGAGATTAAGAAAAAAAGAGAATTCCCTTACCATTGAGGAGCCGTCCAAGAGGCCACGGAAGAGTCAACGGACTAAGGCCTCAGAGGATCCAGCGCCAATCGTTGAACACTCCTCGTCCAGCGACAATGACGCCGTCATTGCGCCTCTTGTCAGGAGGGCTAGGGGTTTGGTTATCGGACCTACTGCAGAGCCTGAGGTCGTAGGCCCTTCTTCTGCTGCTGCTGAGATCCAAGGTGAGGTCTCGGACTTTCTTGCTGGTCCCTCCAAGGACCCTAATGTTTTTTAGGCCGCGGAGGACGTTGGAGACAATCTGGGCGAGGAGGCGGCTACGATTGTGACCATTCCCGCCTTAGTGGCTGCTGAGGCTGGGGAGCCTTGTGGAGCAGAGCCAACCGTTGTCGCTCCTGCTGAGGATATTTTTGAGATTCTTAGCGGCGATGAGGTTAAGGTCGCGGTCTTAGAGCTCCCGGAAGTTGCTGGACCCTCAGAAGTTGTTGGGCCCTCGGAAGTTATTGAGCCCTCAGAAGCTGTTGAGCCCCCTGTTTCTGAAGGTCCTCTGTCAGAGGCTGTTTTTGATGCCCCTGCAGCGCATGTAGATGAGCCACAGGAGCCCGAGGTTGCAGGGGAGCGTGGCCAAAGTCATGACCCTCTGGTCTCTAAGGTACTTCACCGTTTTTCCACTTGTCTTGCTTCCTGTTGTCTGTGTCTTTTTGAACTCGCCCCTCCTTGTAGTTCCAGGATCTGGCCGGGAGTCTCAATCAGCTGATTGGCGAGGTTACCCAGTCTCACTCAGAGATGGAGTCTTTGAAGGCTGTTCGAGAGGACAACCAGCAACTGCAAGTGGAGCTTGCTGAGGCCACTACGAAGAACGCATCTTTTGAGGAAAACCTAAGGCTTCAGCAAATCCAGTACGGACTCCTCCGAGAAAGGAACCTCCAGCTGGAGGAACCGTTGAGGGCATCGGTGAGAGTCGTGGATATAGCGCTCCTGTTGGAGACCAAGTATTCGGACGCTATTCACTTGTGCCGTCGGCTGATGTAGTTGCTATATCCGCAGTTCCCCACTGCCGTGCTAGATCCTCGGAACATGAGCGCCATATGCCCCGGGGATATGTACGGTATTGCAGGGAGGCCATTTCCTGGGTTCCCACGTTCGAGTCCTTCCGGGGGCCCTCATCCTTCAAATTAGCCGGGGAGCTCGGGCCAGGCAGAGGCTTCCCATGCTCAAGAAGAAGGGAAACCTGGGACCACTCCTCCACAGGGTCCCTCTGAAAGCTAGCTTCTCTCTCTTTTTTTTTTGTTGTTGTATGTTGTACATGAATAAAATGGATATTTAATTTCAGTTCAAGTGTTTGATTCCTTCTCCTTGATTTCTGGAGTGTTTTTTGTCACGGCACTAAACAAGTTAGTCTTGCGCCCAACTAACGTTTGGGCTCTTTGTCATGCGACCCCTTGAGCCACTTGGACAAATACAAGTTTTGAATAAGACCTCTTAGGCAGCTGGGACAAATTCGAGTTTTGAAATACGATCTCTTGGGCTTCTCGGACGAATCTGAATTTTTGAAATACGATCTCTTGGGCTGTTTAGACGAATCCGAGTTTTGAAATACGACCTTTTGGGCCTCTCAGACGAATCCGAGTTTTGAAATACGACCTTTTGGATCGCTCAGACGAATCCGAGTTTTTAAAATACGACCTCTTGGGCCTCTCGGACGAATCCGAGTTTTGAAATACGACCTCTTGGGCCACTCGGACGAATCCAAGTTTTTGGAATACAACCCCTTGGGCCACTTGGACGAATCCGAGTTTTCTTTTCCCCCATTTTTTTTATAAAGGGCAAGAGGATCGTCTCACCTAAGGACAGTCTAAGTTTGGCAAGTTACTTGGATAGCTGGCGATCCGTTTATCATTGATAGTATCTCCTGAGGTGTGTGGCGTTCCAAATCCGGGGTACCAAGTTGCTCTCCTGGGTACGCAATTTGTAGGCCCCTCCCCAAAGGATGGCAGAGACCAAAAATGGTCCCTCCCAATTCGGGGAGAGTTTGTTTCTACCGACGTTTTTTCCCGTTGCCTCCACGCTTCTCAGCACCAATCCCCAATGTTGAACTGTCGCGCATTTACCTTCTTATTGTAGTGGCGGGCAACTCGCTGCTGATACGCCGCTACCCTTAGCCTAGCTTGGTCGCGGACCTCCTCAAGCATATCGAGGTTTTCCCGGAGCCTCTAGTTGTTGTCGGTTGAGCTGAAGCATCCAACCCGTGGACTCGTGAGGCCTACTTCTATTGGGATGACAGCCTCAACCTCGCAGCAAAGGCTGAAGGGGGACTCCATTGTGGGTTCCCTAGGCGTCGTCCTGTATGACCAGAGGATGGAGGGCAACTTGTGTACCCACGAGCCCTCGGAACACTCTAGCTTGGTCTTGAGCCCGTGCAAGATCGTGCGGTTTGTGACCTCCACCCGCCCGTTGGCTTGGGGGTACGCCACTGACGTGTGGACCAAGTTGATCTTCAGGCTAGTGCAGTACTTAGTGAACCGTTTTTCGGTGAACTACGTCTCGTTGTCGGTCACGATGCACTCTGGGATCCCAAATCTACACATGATGTTCTGCCGGAGGAACTCAGTGGCATTTTGTTCCGTTATCCTTACGAGTGGTACTACCTCCACCCATTTGGTGAAGTAATCTATCCCTACGATTAGGAACCTCCTTCGTCTGGGCGCGAGCGGGAGTGGCCCGTAGATGTCGAGCCCCCACTAGGCGAACGACCATGGTGATTAGAGTGCCCGGAGATCTGTGTGAGGGTGATAACTCACGTTGCTATGGAGTTGGCAGTTCTCGCATTTGTGCACGAAGTCCATAGCGTCGTACTTCATCGTTGGTCAGTAGTACCCCTACCTCATGAGCTTGAAGGCCAGGTTCTTTCCTCCTATGTGGGACCTGTATATCCCGAGGTGCACCTCCTAGAGGGCATACTCGACCTCCTCGGGGGTAACACACCTTAAGTAAGGGGTTAAGAAACCTCGCCGGTGCAGCTGGCCGTCCATGATCGTGTACCACCCTACTGTCTTCTTTACCTTCTTGGCCTCATTCGGATCCTCAGGCAATGTGCCGTTGGATAGGTACCTTAGATACGGAGTCATCCAGGTGTCGCCGTTAAACACTTGCATTACCTCTGGCTCGGGGCCTTCGGCACTGGATCTGTTTAGGACTTCACGCATCCCTCGAGCAGACTGTTCCAGATCTCCCGAAGCCGCTGCCCTTGCTAGCGTGTTGGCCTTGGCGTTTTCTTCCCTCGGAATGTGGACAAACTCGACTGCCTCAAAGTTTGAGATCGTACTTCTGACTTTGGAGAGGTACTTGGAGAGCTGTGGGTTGTTGACGTCGAAGTTCCCGCGGACATGATTGACAACCAACTCGGAGTCACTGTAAATGACTAAGTTTTTAGCCGAGCATTCCTTGGCTAACCGAACCCCAGCCAGCAAGGCCTCGTACTCTGCAGCGTTATTAGTGGTCGAGAAACCCAAGGTTAGTGAATATTTTATCTCCAACTCCTCGGGTGCGCGCAAAACAACACCAACTCCGCACCATCCTTCATCGAGGAGCCGTCCACGTGTAGGGTTCACATCAATGCCTTGCTGAACTCGTCCGCACCAGGTTGGTTTCCATCGTCGTTGGCCAGCGCTGTTGTTTTGACAAGGAAGTTCGCGAGGGCCTGTCCCTTCAAAGCTGTCCTCGGACGGAACTCAATATTGAATTCTCCTAACTCGATGGCCCACTTGATCAGTTGTCTGGATATCTCGGGCTTCTGCAGGGTGGCCCTCAGTGGCTGGTCGATCAAGACCACTATCTTGTGTGCCTGAAGATATGGCCTAAGCTTCCGCACGAAGTAAACCAATGCTAAGGCAACCTTCTCCGTAAGCGGATATCTTGTTTTGGCGACCGCAAGAGTCTTGCTTATATAATACACGGGTTGCTGTTTCCCGTGTTGCTCCTATATCAGAGCTGAGCTTAAGGCCGTGTCGGACACGGAGAGATACAAGTATAGCTCCTCGCCCAGTTGGGGAAAAGCTAAAAGAGGTGGGCTCGAGAGGTAGCTCTTGAGCCCTTGGAATGCGTCTTCATAGTCGTCACTCCACCAAAAGTCTCTAGTTTTCATTCCTCTCAGGGCTTTGAAGAACGGCAGGTGCTTCTCGGCCAATTTTGTCAGGAAATGGGAGAGGGCCGCCACCCGTCCGGTGAGCTTCTAGACCTCCTTCATTGTCCGCGGAGATCACATGTCCAGAATTGCCTTTATCTTTTCTAGGTTTGCCTCGATTCCCTGATATGACACGATGTAACCCAGGAACTTCCCCGAAGCTACGCTGAATGTGCACTTATTCGGATTGAGCTTCATCCCGTGGGTCTTTAGTATGTGAAAGGTCTCAGCCAAATCATTTATATGATCGCCGCCAGCCCTGCTCTTGACGAGTATGTCGTCAAAGTAGACTTCATGTTCCTACCTATCTGATCCTCGAATATTTTGTTCACGAGTCGTTGATAAGTCGCGCCCGCATTCTTGAGGCCAAAGGGTATTACCTTGTAACAGTACGTCCCCTGGTCTGTCATGAATGACGTGTGCTCCTCATCGTCGTGACTCATCTTGATTTGGTTGTAGCCCGAGTACGCGTCAATGAAGTTTAAGAGTTCGTGGCCGGACGTCGAATCTACAAGTTCGTTAATCCTGGGAAGTGGGAAACTGTCCTTGGGGCATGCTTTGTTGAGGTCGGTGAAGTCCACGCACATCCTCCATTTTCCACTGTTCTTCTTAACTATAACCACGTTGGCCAACTAGTCCGGGTACTGCACTTCTCGGACGAACCCGGCGTCTAGGAGTTTCTTGACTTCCTCGCGTATAGCCACCAGCTTCTTTGTGGAGTAGTTTCTACGCTTTTACCTGATGGGCTTATGATGAGGATCAATGCCCAGCTTGTGGACTACGACCTCGGAGGAGATTCCCAGCATGTCACTGGACGACCAAGCAAACACGTCCGAGTTCTCCCACAGGAAGCTGATTAGCTAGTCTCGGGCGAACTCTGGCAGCAAGCTTCCTATATGGACATGCTTCTCCGGATCCAACGAGACTTGGACGGTTGGCTCCCTAGGCTGCGCATGTTACAGCGTGGTCTCATCCCTGAGGTCGAGGTCCTCCATTGGTTGTGGAATGGTTGCTTTCGTGGTTTGTGCTAAGTAACACATCCGTCCCGTGGACTGATCCTCGAAGACTTCCCCCACACCACACGGGGTTGGAAACTTCATTTTGAGGTGCGGGATAGAAGTCATCGCACCGAACACGACCAAGCATGGGCGCCTGAGTATTGCATCATAGACCGATGGCAAGTCCACGATTAGAAAGGTGAGGACCTTGGACGCTATCCTCGGATACGTCTCCAGGGTTACTTCTAACTAGATGATACCTTGAATAAGTACTGGCTCATTGTCCAGCCCATAGCGCTCTCATTTGACTCTTCTCAAGTCCAAATTTGAAATAGGCATCGAGGTAGAGCAAATTCCTGGAGCTTTTATTATCAATAAAAAATTATTTTATCCGGTAGTCATTTGCTCCATCCAAAACAAGTGCAATTACAACCAGAGGATCGGAGTGAAGAGAAGTTACATGATCCATGTCCTTACTGCTAAAGTAGATAACTTCATCTTCGCCTCCGGGTCCTGTCCTCGGCCTCTTCGCTACTGTGAACTCCTGCTCGTTCCCTCTGACCGGCCGGCTCGATATCATGTTTACGACCCCTGCAGCGACTCTGTTCCTGGGGGGCTCAGCCTCGCCGTCGCCCGCTGTTCTGAAAATTTATCCGGGTCTTTGCAGAAAGCGGTTGAGGTGTCCCTTTCTGATTAGCTCCTCTATCTCCTTCTGCAGAGTCCTACAGTCCTCCGTGCTGTGGCCCCCGGAACGATGGTAGTCATAGTATTTCGTCTGGTCTCTACCCTCCGGTTTCTTCAGCGGCTTGGGCCACTTTAGAAACTTTTTCTCCGGGATCTGCATCAACACGTTGGTGCAGGTGTCGTTCAGTGGTGTGAAGTGCATAGGCCTCGGCTCTCTCCAAACGTTCTACTCAATCTTGTGCTACTTGTTTACCTCCTGGGGACTATAATAGTCCCCGGCCTTTCACTTGCCTTCCCCCGCCTTTGGATGGGGGTGCTCGTCTCTCTCCGGCTGCTTGGTATCGTTAGCCTCTTCGGCCGCAATGTATGTCCTGGCTACAGCCTTGGCCTCCTCAAAGGTCCGGGAACCCTTATGGATGAGGTGCTTGAAGAAGGCACTTCCCTCCAGGGCCGAGAGGAAAGCGTTTAACTTTACCTCGTCAGTCAATTTTGAGATTTGTCTGGCCTCAACTACGAATCGGGCCAGGAATCCCCTCAGGCTCTCTCTGGCGCCTTGCTTTACCCGGGTAAAGTGTCAGGGCTGCTTCTCTACCCTCCTGCTGGAGGCAAACTGCGAGAGGAAGGCTGTTGCCAAATCGCTGAAGGTGCGGATGGGGTCCGTCGACATCCTGTAGAACCACATCCTTGCATCCCCCTTTAAGGTCAAGGGGAAGTATTTGCACATGGTCGTCTCATCCAAACCCTGCAGGCTCAGGTGCTCCCGGAAGTGATTGAGGTGATCCATCGAGTCAGCGCTGCCGTCGTAGACCTCCAGGTTTGGCATTTTGAACTTTGGGGGGAGCGTCCTCGTTCTAATTTTTGTTAAGAACGGGGATTGGAGCGCATTGGCTCCTCCCTCGCTGCTTTCATCGAGGACTTGGTTCAATCCTCTTTGTAACCTCTCCTCCACTCGGAGTGGGGTAGTTGCCTTCTTCTCGTTGAGGTAATACCTCAACTCATAAGGTTCTCGGTCCTCACGGCGCTCAAGGGCTGCCCTGGCTCCTTGGGGGGCATCCCGCGGGACCGCCTCTCGAGCGCTGTGCTCATGGCGACTCCGGAGGGTCCCAGAGTTGCGCCTTTCTAGGCTTTCTTCTCGGATCCGAGGACTCAAACGACCCTCCAGCCCACGTGGAGCCTTACTGCTGGAGGCGACTTGGGTCCTCGGGTTTTCATGCCTGCTAGGTGGCTTCACTCGGCCACCTCTCTCCCTGCCCCCGCCTTGGGACGTTCCGACCTGGGAGGCCCTGGAAGGGGCTCCTCTCACCCACTCGTCGATCTTAGAGCAGAGTGTTTCGAAGGCCTTGGGCATGCCTTCCATTTTGGCCACCAAGGCCCTAACCACTAGATCAGGGTGGTTTTCTATCCCAACGCAGGGGTTGGGGCCGTCGTTGTGTGAGGCCACCTCTCTGACAGGTACACTCGCCTGTGTCCTTGTGTTCACCATCTTGGATCTTAGGCTTGGAGTCGCTGTAGTGTTTCCGTACATTTTGTAAAAATATTAAAGGCAGACTTTTACTCGCTTCCCACAAACGGTGCCAATGTTACGTCCTCGTATTCTAGCCGCCGTATAACGAGAGTCCGAGTTCGCCCTTTGCTCTCTTGGACGAACGGAATCATGCAACACAAAAGGAATTGTTAAGCTTGACGAAAATAACGTTTCGGGATGGAAAATGGGACGAGGGCACAATGCGCGTGGATTTTACGTGGAAAATTCCTTTTTAAACGAAAGGGGGAAAAACCACGGTGGTGAACGCTAGGTCTGAAAGATTCCACTACCGTTAGAACGGAATACAACTGGCTACAGTGGCACTTTTTGTTGCCACACAAAACTACAAGGCAAGAAATCTCATTCTCTCTTTTCTTTTCTAACTTTCTTTCACTTTATTGTTCACAATATGTTTGCAAATGCCAACTCTTCGAATCATTTTTCCCGTTACTTGAATGGGGTATTTATAAAGGGGAATCATGCTGTTGAGATGGGGACACGTGGCGTTGGCGTGTGTTGGGATGCCTGCCACCAACTCTGCTGATTCGGCATGTCAGGGAGGCCTACTACCAGCTCTACTGATTCGGCGTGTCAAGTGCCGTTAGCCTCATAATGATTGCGCGTGCTCTGAGCGCCGTGATTTCCTGTGGAGGTGGCGTGTTGCAGAGAACGCGTGCTCCTTGGTAACAGTGAATCATCTGAGTTGGGATACTTGGTTATCTTGGGCCCTCTTTTCGCACGACCTGATGATTCATAGGTGAAGAGATTGTCCTCGTACCCAGAAAGTCTTCTGAGTCTTTGCCGAATTCTTGGGCTTATTGAGTCAGGTTCTCGGACGTTTCGCTCGCTAAAGGCCCTTGGGACTTCACCGTTGTATTCTTGGCTTTACGTCCTTGGGATTTCATTGGTGACGTTAGTCTCTTATAGCGTCCTCGAGTCTCTTGGGTCAAATTGGTCCATCGGACCATTGTTGCCATTTGGGCTTCTTGGGACGCTGGCCCATGTCCCCAGGCTTCTAAGGCCAACTTAACCTCTTCAACCAAGTTAGGCTTCTTGGGCCTCCTGGGACGCAAGCGACTATCTTTGGGCCTTTTGGGCCAAATTGTCCTTGTAAGTCTCTTGATCCGTGAGCTTGGCTTTTGGGCCTTCTTTTCTGGGCATTGGGTGCCGAGACCCATCAAACTCTATTTAAAAAATTGAAAATTAATTAAAATTAATATATTAT
>JAODPA010060997.1:0-72248 GCA_025585075.1 Nepenthes mirabilis
TATGAATAGATTTTAAAAAAAACATATATTATATTATTTATTTAGAGATTAAACAGGGTCAGCTCAATCCAATTTGATATCGTTGTCATTATAAATGTAACATTGATGCAACAATTGAATAGTAACGACCAACATCAACAACAAATTTTCGGTTACAAGACAACCCAAAAGGTTGACACTAAATTTAAGTAAATCAAGGAAGAGAGAGCCAGAGGCTTATTCGACAGAATTTCAAATACAGAAGAAATGGTCCAATTCATGCAGCCTTCACAAAAATACACAGCAGCCACCTTATGGTAAAGAGTAAGAGCTGTAGGGGATTCTTTCTTTTTTCTTTGATACACGCACAACTTTACGCAGAGAAATGATGTACAGATGATTAATAGGAGGAAAAATGGAGTTTTGATCAAATTAAGGGAATAAAACGGGAAAACAATTAAGAAGCCTGGCGGGAAAAAAGCCTGCTCGGTGAATCAATTTTGACGATAACATCATCCTCAGCACCCGAATCATCACTTGAATCATCTAGCACACAGCTTTGCTTCCTACTATGTGACGATGGTCTCGGATCTTGTATGGTTAACTCCTCTTGGATTCTGTTTCTCGCAGATCCTTCGGATCTTACAGAGACAAGGCGGGGACCTTGACCTGATGGAACTCTTGGATATGACATGCTATGTGATGGCTTTACTTGGCTGCTGCTTCTATGAAAACTCCGGCCACGCCATTGGGTGTTGGGAACCTTCAAATTTGAACAATTGCAAAAATAAGCTAAATGATTTATGTTCCGGATCATTAACCATAAGGTTTCTCTCTTTTCCTCTTTTGTAGGGAGTTTTGAAGAAATAATAAAGTTATCACTCTGTGACCTCATGGTTGTAGGTTCTAATAGTAGAAAGATTCAAAGTGATCCAACTCTTTTCCAGATCCCGGGCATAATGGAAGCTTTATACATCAGACTCTTTTTTTTTTTTTTTTCTCGATCATTTGCTTTATTAATATTGTCCTCAAAAAATTTTTTGTTACCTTATGAGTATAAGAAAGGACGGTGAGAATTTTAGTTGAACAACCGTGAGACTAAATTTGCATGTAACTTTGATGGAGGGACAGATTGGAGTCAACAACGTTAACTAAACATAGAAAGGAGATGAAACAAGAATTTGGATTCTTGTAGGTGGTGGAGAAGCCCAAAAACAATGTTCCTATTTACAAAGCATCGAAATACACGGAAATTAACTTACCATGCTGCCAAAGATGCTTAGTTGCAATGCTTTAGCTGACAAGTTATTTATTGGTTCATCCATCTCCTCCGGGTGATGCTGTCCCGGCTTGTAATGATGCTCAGGCCAACTCATAAGCCCACCATGTTCTCCACTTACTGATCTAGTGGGGTGCTCCATTGCATGCAGCATTAATGAGGACGGTCTTCTTTGCAAAGCATTATCAGCTTCAAATGCTGCTATATCAAAAATGATTACTCTAGCTCTGGTCTCAACATAATACATCAATCCTTGATGTGAAAAACTTGCTGATCTAGTTCCTGCAACAGAAATCAATCAAATAAAGAAATATTTTAGTGTAACAAGGTAGCCTTTGGTCTCCATGCTTTCCCATTCTTAGCTTTAATCCATTTATTTCATCAAACTGTTGAAGTTTCAATAATTTCTGAACAAGGGTCTAACTGGTGAAGGTAGGCTAGAGGAAAATCCAAAAGAATTTTATTGAGCTTCATGCACAAGTTTCAAGATGATGCAGATCTGAAAGAAGACAACACATGAAAAAATACAATCAAAAAACATGACTTCATATTTGTAAGATACTGCTACCTATTGGAAACTAATTTAGTTAACAATATAGAGATCTGTAATCACTTGTATAAATGGCATGAATAGCTAACACATGGTATGTCAAGGTCAGAACGTTGAGGTGCTTCTGATCAGTGGTAATGCACCTTAAAGGAGCTCCAGGAAAATATATTTTAGCAGATCTTCAGCCTGACTTGACACTGGAATGGAGATAAATTTGGAGGTCCGATCTCTAGTCAATGTTGTGTACAGTGGGCTAGTGCTTCATTTGTTACTGAAGTTAAAAATAGAGCATTAGAACTATATTCCACGATTTTGGGGTCTCTCTCTCTTGTTTGGCAGGGAGCTTTTCTTGTGGGTTACTCTCTTCTATTGAGCAACATACTGGATTTGCAACTGAGAAACCAACAATGGTGATTTGTGAAAATCATGCACCTTTCAATTGATCTAGATTCACAAGAGGACTGTGTGAAGCCGATACTGTCATGCATTCATTTAATGTAGATTAGATTTGATTATTATAGGTTTATTATTAGATAGCCTTTCATAGTTGTTTCCTTGTTAAGGTCGAATTATTAGGTCTATATAGATAGCCTATGAATCACATTTAAGTATATATGGTGATTGGATTGCATTGATTCTCACAATTTTCTGTTTCTCCTTTTCGTTCTAATTCTCTTTCTCTTTCCCCGTCTCTTCTCTTTCTCCTCCTTATCTTTCTCCCACTCATCATTCTCTCTTTCCTCTCCCCTATCATTCTCTACCCATCCCATCCTACATTGTAGCATATGGGAATAGCTATTGCCAGTGGTGGAAATGACGGTGAGTAATGATCCTTAAAAAAATAAAATTCCTGCAGTAGATAGTTCAGGTGTTGTGCTTCTAACTTTCCTAAGGTCTTGCTGGAGCCTCAGGATTTATGTATTCCTGTAAGCTAGTAGTGGAAATTATTTAGGCCATGAAGTTTACCGAAGATTGTAGCTAAGGGCAATAAGTGGGTTATGGTACAAGCAGGTGTCCAGCATAATCTAAGTTGCAAGATCATCACTGCGACTTTATCTTGGTTAAAATGTAAACAGCAGATCAGTTAGCATTTGATGCCCGAAAATGTGTGTTTCCTTATTTCCACCCCAGCCTGCAACTCTTCTTCTATTGATCTTGTGAGGGAGTCCCATGGATTTTGTTCAATGAATTTGGGGAAGTGGCTGCTGACTACAGAATAAAAGAGTGAAATATGATGATTCAATATTTCCAAAGATGAGCAAATAGGATCCCTAGTTCTTGCTGATAACGTAGATGATCTGGCTGTTGCAGGTAATTGTGTGGCATCAAGCAACAGTAAACTTTGTAGACCACTTTCATTTGGCAAAGTATTCCTATATTCCCAAACAAGTATACTGTTAATCTAAAAGACCTTTCCTAGGGGGGCTAGTTGAATCTCCTATCTATTCAACTGTCAAGTGTCATAGTTTGCGAGTTGAGCTGACGTCAAGCAGTGACGCTGGGTGACTTGCATCTGGAATGGGTCTCTAAAGAAGCACTTGGAAGTGTACTTGCGACTCAATGGAAGTGGCTTTGATGTAGTGATAACATAACATGAGTGACTAAGTTGTGGGTTGTTGACATAGGTGTTGGCATAAGATGACAAGAATATTGGTTCACATGGTGACTCGAAGTGAACAAGTTGTGTGGTCAATGATATAATTTTCTGAGCACCGAGACGACTGAATTGAATTCTAGGTGGGAACATGAAATCACAACAAAGCTAAGTTTGAACCCTTGATCAGTTTATAAAGATATACTAATGTAATAGCTAAGTCATTTTAATGTTTATTATTAGAGATTCCTCAAAGGCTTAGAATCCAATATAGGAGAAAGCATTGCGTTTAGCTCTGTACCACCCTTGTGGTTTTCATAGTACATCAGGCGCAAGATATCACCTAAGTGAGTACCTTACGATGGCAAATGAGCTCCAAGGCATGTCATGGGGAAGCCTAGGTTCTCCATGAGACTAGTTGCTGAGTGGACACAAACCAAAGAGGACTGAACATTCGATAGTGCAATAATGATCAGAATTTTGATTTAGAACCTCGGTATGCATTTGAAAAAAAGACACTGCATCTAATATTCGAGGGATGGCCTTCCTGAGCAAGAAGTAGGCCGGGTGCCTCAGATTGGTTGGATGCTCATAACATGAAAAAAATAGATAGGGCCACACTATGCCACATGGGAACTAAGATCAAGGTTGTTGAATATGTTCCGTGTTGAGATATGAAGGTTGGCACATGCTATCAACTCAAGTAACCAAGATGCTCAATAAGCAGGCTGCCTCTACGAGTGTTAGAACCACTTCTGGGCATAGAGCTAGAGAACCTTGGTACCACAAATTATGTCATAGAGACGTGCTTTATACTGGTAGGCTAGTAAATCTTTAGTGACAGTAAGGGGTAAGGGTGCTTCATGTGTGAATCACTATGTAATGATCCAATAAGTATAAGTGCCAAGTGAGGCAAGAGAACGTATCAATGGGGTGAGCTCCAGCTCGATAGCAAGATGGATGCCTTGTAGCAATCATTATGCTGCTAGTTGCTTGATGGACAGTTGTGAGAGCTTCTAAGTTAAAGGGAGTGCGAGACTTGTTGGCAGAGGTTTGATTTTTTAGCTTCATGGAGCTAAATATTTAAGATGAGACTCAGAGTTGCAAAAGGATGGCCTTCAACTGGAGAGGTCTTAGTGCCGCAAGGTTCATTTGTGTTGCATTAAAGTGAGGTTGTGAATTCAAGCACTAGGAAGATTTGAGATCACTTTTTGATAATTATGGGAGATGTTCAAGGTCATCGAGGAAGGCAGTTTATTTCATCTACCATCAAGCTTAATTTTGCTTCTGCTGCTGGAGTCATAAGTCAATCTGTTCAAACCCAAAACTTATCGAAGGCTGTAAATCCTATTTTGAGGAGTCTTAAGAGAACTCCTAGGATAGGGTTAGTGTATAACCTTCCACCATTTCTGGTAACTTCAAATAAATGATGCTGGCTAGTACACGATCATTTTGAAAGATAACAACTTTGGTGCATGTACAATTGTTTGTTCAAATAGAAGAAAAGAAGCAAATAACGTGACTACATCGACTGATGAAATTAAGGTAGTGAAAAGAGCACAGATTTGTGCAATGATGTTGATTAAGATTTTCCACAGAAAGTGAGCTGTACAAGAAACATGCAATTGAGGCAGGAAGTCATTTGTAGTAACAGCCAATCTGTTATCTCAAGAGAGGAGAAACAATGTATATATCTACTAAAATGTCTAGTTTATTAATATAATCCCCTGAGTGGTCAGGAACAGGATTGTTCTCAAAGTAACATGCTGCAAGCTGGATATTTATGTTTTAGCTAAAGGGAAAGAGTCCTCAACAACTTTGTGACATAAGTGCTAACTACGCATATATATTACAATTGATATAATAGGGACATCTTTAAGTTAAACTGCTTTTTTTTTGGGGTCTACATCTCTCTAACAACAGAAAGTATGATATAACCACCACCAAGCATGAATTACCACTATATCGGATTAGCCATCTGAAATGTCATTCACTGCTGTGCTGTTTAATTTAATGACTAAGTGATATAACTGAAGTCAACTTTTCCAAACCTGGAAGTATTAGTGAATCCCATTCAAATTTACTCCTAAATGAATACAATTAATATTAAATAAAGGCACAAGATATGTTCTCCTAATGCAACATAAAACACAGCTTCAGTAACCATCACTAATGCTATTTAAGCACAGTTTAACAACTACAACCAAGGTTACTAAATACCTTCTCAATAGTCAACTTTGCTTGGGCAAATGCAAAAGAAGTATAATGCAGTGTGCACTGCTTCTAAATAAACACAAACTGCCACATTACCTTGACAGCAATTACCAAATGCTGATGGCTTTTCTTCCAAAACATAAATCTAAATTCAGTTAAATTCCTGTAGACTTTCTTATGTTCACTTCCTCATCTCAGCACCTCCTACTGCTTCAGCAAAGTATTCACTTTCTCCTAAATTTCAGACTGAAATTCATGCTTAAAATTTCAGCACATCTCTCCAATCTTTTAAGTTTCATCATTAAGTGAACACCTTTGCACCTCTTAAAGTTTCAGCATATAAAAATTCAGAAACAAAGAAGAGAACAGGCCATTCGAAGTACTTCATAATTGTATAGCTGCTGTGTGGGTCATGGGACACAAATATTGGATCTTCCCCTTTTCCATTCATATCATGTGTAAATTTCAAAGGAATTTCTGCATCAGATTACCACATACTAGCTGCTCATCTCAAGCACATTATGTCCATAAGAAATATGTCTGTAGTCTGTACATAAAGGTAAAAATACCGGTTATCCAATATCTACTTTTCCATGTCAATGTGCATATACTGTGCCATGCTTCTTGTTTAAATATATTAATGACATGGAAAAGAGTGGCTTATTGCTAAGGCTGAAAAACAGAGGAAAATCTAATACTTTATGGTCCTAAAACACTTACAACAAAGATTATATGGAATGTTGATTTAATCATCACAAATTGAACTACTGGTCACAATTCGAATGATATACCTGTGGTCAACCACTTCCATAATCTCATATCAAATTGTTTCAGCTATGAAGAGATTAAAGGAAGTATGGTAAAACTGAGCTACTCAATAATGAGAGAACGAACTAAGTAGAATTCCTTAAATGAATGGTTGATAAATTTAACTCACCAAATCCTTCTAGTCCTGGAAGACTCAAATCCCGCTTCTGAGGCCATAGTGCAGCTGGAGATGTAATGAGTTCTTGATGAAGACCATGGCTTTTTACAAATCCTTCTAATAGAAATCCAATGGAATGTGATGGCACTTCTATAGTTTCACCCCTTATGTACGTAGTCATTGTTGACCTTTCTGCAATAAGCACTCTCAGATCTTGCATTGCCATCTTTTCAAATACTTGCGGAAGCAAGAGTTTCATGAGCACAATGCAACTTTCCTGAAAAATACAAAATGAAAATAGCATTTAATTCACCTCTGACCATCAAATAAGATATATTGGAGTGTTTCTATCGATCGGTTATATAGACTCAAGTAAGAGATCCAAAGCTCTGCACACTCTTAGGTTGGGCAGTAGGGGAATGAGAAAGGTAATCCCAAATTCTTAAACCAGCATTCTAAGACAAAAGAATCGGGCTGAGCAGTGTTGCCCCAATACCTAACCAAAGGAAACATAGAGGAGGTAGGAAGGACAGCTGATCAGATTTAGTATGTATCATATAGGGTTTCATCTCACAAATGCCTTATAAAAGTTCAAAGACATATTATCTTTACTACCATCACAAATGTACATGCCACCCTGTGGAGCAAAGTTTTGTCAAGAAACCAACTCGCTCAAAAGCTAAGACTCATAGGTAAGGCCCAATAATTGTTCTATACTCTTAACATAACCCCTCATGCAAATGCCTGTCAACTACAGGCATGGGTTAGATACATGTCCATTCCATACCTAGTGTATAATTATAAAAACAAGGATTTCTAGTAATCAAACTTGTGATAATTTGGTTAAAACTACTTTGATACCATGTCAAGAAACTAACACACCAAAAGCTTATGCAGATATTATGTCTCTTCTTTTCCAGTCCACATGTAAGAAAAGAAAGTCAAAACACACACACACACACATCGTGATGGTTTAGGTTGCATAAACAATGATATTTCACAATACAAACATTATAAAAACAATCATGGGCAAACCGGCAAATAAAAAATACTACGTAAATAAAAGAATTCTAAAAAGATAAAATTATAATTAATTAGTTTTGGCAAGTGGAAATAAAGAGTTTCCCATGGGAGCCTTCAGAGCTTGGATGAACCACATGAAGACATCATCAGCCATCATTGTTTTGCAAATTTGATAAAATTAGGCCTTCTTAGTATGTATAGGGAGTTAGTTAAAATACCTCTCCCTGAATTGAAGTAAAACTTATTTTGATTTATGTACACAGTTCTATGGTTATCATGGTTGTTGTCTCATGATTGTAAATTTTGTGATCCTCAATAGGTGATTATGGCAGTTCATTATGGGATTGAGCTGAGTTGTGCCTTCTGTGTTGTTGTTGCTTCCCTACTGGATTAGTGATCATATCGTTATACAGGGAAAATATTTTTGGGTGGTAATGAAGTGTCCATCTTAAACCGTCATCCAACAGATTTTCCGTAGCCTTTTAGGTGCTACAGCAACTAAAGCAATAAACTTGGAAACACATTCTCGGCAGAAACGGGCAGCCCAATCCAACCAGGAAATGTTTATTCCTGTACCTCCTAGTAAAACACAAGAAATATGATGCCATAATTCACTTCTATTTCCCATGCCTGCGAGGAAGGGGGTGGTTGGTTAATGTACAGGACCATAGAAGGATATTGGACAGACTTATTCTAGAAAGAGGTTCAGAATATGATTTTTTTTCCTTAGTTTTGATAAATCATATTAACTATCCCCTAGGATTATTTTTCACTTGTCTCTTTGTGCTTATTTAGAAGATTATTTCATGAGCAAATATACAAAATATTGAGTCCTTGCCCTCAGGATTTTCTCTTCCAATATCACACTCTCTCAATTCGATTTCTGAAACTCAACTCTCAGACTCACTGCTTTTCATTCATATTTGCTCTCAATCAATTTCCAGTCACTCCACTCAAAGTCATTTGTTGCGTTGAAGAATGCCAAGGTTTCGATGTAATTTGTGGGGGCAGTAATAGATGATAGAAAGTGAAAGGTACAAACAGTGATTAGGGTTTAAATGAAAGGGATATTTTTGAGGTGGGGGCTTCGTGTGGTGGTTTGGGCAAGATGATAAATGGAGGTATAATGTTGGTGGGAAGTGGAATGACAACGATTAACGGTGTTGGTAACACCAGGGAGAGAGGCAGCAGCTGTTGGGGAAGATTACAGAGAGGTGGGAAGTGTAAGGCTTGTAGATTGCCAAAAGGCAAGAATCAGACCACTGCTCTAATGCCATTTGATGTACAACAAAGGAAGAGAAAAGGAAGAGAGATGGGAAATTAGAGAAAGGACAAAAGAAACGAGGGAGGAGGGCAATCAAGATTCTATTAGTACGAGTCTTCATGCAATAACCAAATAAATATAGTGCATAATCATAATTTTAGTCTTGTGCATTAATATATGTAAGAATATTTTCTCCATGGAACTGTATTGAAAATACACATATAAGACAACATACAGCCACACCTACTATGAGGGTTTTCTGAGTCTTCGTTCCCACCGGTTCCTCTACACCTTTCTTTCTTTCTTTTCGTTTTTCCCTTTACTTCTATACATTTAAGTAAGCACCAGTATAAAAGTATAAATAAAGAAGACAAATAACAAGGAAATAAAATACTACGGGAATTAAATAATCCTAGGAAATAATAAAATATTTGGACAATAAAATAATTCAAAATTCAAATCCCTCTACCAAACCTTTTGTTCTAAAATTGCCCCATTTAATACCCTTATGTAGTGCCACATTGAGGGGTGGGAAAGTGGATCAAGTGTTAATTGAAGTACAAGATAAAGCATGCTAATTTGATATCAAGATTAGACAGATCAATAGTCTTCTTAGTGTATCCATTTATTTGCCAAATGGAATGAACTATTGTGAGGTATTGACGGGATTGGTGCTGCCTTCATATTTGTGAATAGATATTTTCTTGTGCATTTGAAGTTTTCAAGAGAATGGTGCTTTCTTATTTATACACAAATAGCTATTCATAGTTGAGCCCCAGTAGGGGCATTCTAATGGTAGGGTGCTTGCTTTTTCAAGGAAAAAGACCAAGGTTCATCACTCTTTGGACGATGAGTGTGTATCCCCAATAAGAATATTTTTTTTTTTTTAAAAAAAAAGGTTGTTGTCACCTTGGGCCACCAAGCTCTAACGCAACAAAGAACAATTGTATCCTCATTACTTCCTTAATTGGTCACTATGGCCCTGTTTTGTGGGAGATATTTTATAGCAAAAAAACATTTCCCAAGGAAAATAGTGATCTTACCAATTTTGCTTGCTTAAAGCAAAAGTTTTTCCCTTAGAAAACATTTTCCATGTGTTGGTACAATGAAAATTGTTGGTGGTGCAGTGGCGTAATGATGGTATTGGAAGGTGATGGTGTTGGCTAAGGTGGGTGGTACCACGGCAGTGGAGACATAATGTTAATGTGGTGGCGGGATGGAAATACTAGAATTGTTGGGGTTGGTAGAGGTGAGATGAAGGCAGCAGCAGCAGTGGTGGTGTGATGTAGCCATTTGTAATAATAATGATGGTTGGAAATTAACTTCGAATAAAAAAGAAACAATTTCCCTACTTGGATTAAAACTATTTTCCACAAAGGTTGATGGATTCTATAACAAAACAATAAGGTCAATCCAGGTAAATTATGTGGGATTACTTAGATTTATGAAGTTATAAGTCCCAAATGCTAAGATAACCTAGATGATCAAGATACCGACATAACAGTACTGAGATGACCTAGGTGCTACAACACGGGTCCATGTAGTACTAACAACCATGTTCATAGGCCATATGCTGGCTGGCACGCCATGCTAATATCAACAAAGGAACCACAAATCAGACTCGGTCGTTTGACCAGTAGTTGACTTGCATGACAAGTATGCACAATAGCGACGGTTATTAAGGAGGCAATTAGTGTATGGAAATCAAGATGTGACAGTTGCCAAAAGTCAAGAATCACAAAACCATCATGGTTCCAGATCCTATGCTGAGGTGCTAGCTTTAGAATCTCAGGATAGGCCTAGTGTCTCTATAAATACAAGACCAATTCACACATAAAAGAAAACATCCAAACTTGTCTAAGAAAAAGCTAAACCAGCATTTTAAGAGCATTCTAAGATATAAAGCAAGCAAACTCCATCTTGAGAAACTACAAAGTCGGCTTTTATAGTTTCTACTAAACAAGCAATATTGCACCTCTCAATACAAAGTCCTTACAACTACTCTCCCACGTCCTTCATCACAGAACTTATAGGGCATGAAGCTAGTCCTCCAAAAGACCTCTCTTCATCTTCCTCGTCAGAAATACAAACTTCTTTTATCGGTCATTTCCTTCATGGAAGAGATACTAACTCCTCCCCCACACCTTCTAATTTGTTCAATACGTTACTAACTTGAGTTTTGGATGGTACCCTAGGGAGTTCTTCCAATCCTATAACCTCTTATTTGTATTTATGGCGTGCAAGATCCACAGCTTGTTAATTCAAAGCTTGAGCTTCCCAGATTGAATCCATTTTCCATATATGCATCATAGATTATTCCATTCCCAACAAAAGAAAATTGGAAAAATATGGAATTAAGTGTTTCAGTTCAAATATAAGGAGTCTATATGTAATGTAGGAATTCTAGATTCCTACTAGATATTAGAAAATGTTGGTGGGAGCTACAATTTAGTAGTAAAATACCTGCCACAAGAAGCCCTCAACAGTAGGATCTGATCTGAGCACTGAAAGTATCTTGTCAGCTTCAAGAAAGAAACAAACCACTACAGAATCTGTGATAATATTACAAATGTAAGGCTTCCCAATTAGCACTTCATACAGGCCCAAAGTACTTCCATGAGTAAATGTGGGATGCAATGCATGCTTGCTTCTTATAATCTTGCTTGCCCACTGCAAAATGACAGTATTATTTGGTGACCATGTTATGGAGACAATATAGCACACACAATTTTTATTTACTTGACTGCCCATTTCTTCAATTACCTTTACCACCCCACTTGATACAAGCCAGATCCCATTTGGCTTAGAACCTTCCTTGTAGAGTGTTATGCCACGTAGTTTCATTGATTCTTTGGTTGAACCTACAAGAAGCTCACGAGTTATAGCAGGAAGTGCCCCCAGGAAAGGATGAACGTTAATCATGTCCCCTATCTTCGGAACTTTGACTAAAGGAGGATTACGTAGAAGTTTTTTTAAGTCAGTCTGCATGAAAACTGAAATGATGTTAATGGAGAAGAGAAATCTCAAAAAGCATACTTATGTTAAGACAGGTTAACTAATCACCTGAACAGCATCATGAAGATGAAGCATCTCTTTCTCTTCTAGTAATCCTACCTTCTCAAGGTTTTGGACATAATCAATTAAATGTTTTAATACCGAATATGTTACTTGTCTTGTCTTTACAACCCGTAAAACCTGGAATTTATGAGTGTTAGAATTCATAGTTGCAATACTAGAAAAGAGAATAGATAAAGTTGAGGACAGGTACAACCTGAGGAAAACTTATGCGAACTTCTTCCAAGAATTTTCTTGCTTCTTCTCCATCTGTCTCACTTTCATTAATGACAATAGAAGCAATTTCATTGTCGCCTGAAATGGAAGCCTCATCAAAGAATGTTTAAAAAATATTTCTCAGAAGCAGAACACTCATAAGAAGGTATAAGTGGATCTTAGCATGAAGCATATTGTTGAAGTTCTTTGATGAAGTGTCCAGAATTTGTACTTAATATTTTAGCTTAACAAACAAAGACAAATAATTCCTTATCAAGCCTGTTGTTAGCAATTCAGCATGCAAGCTAGTTTACTTACAGCCTAGATACACTCTAAAGATAAATAATGTCACAAAAATAATTGATCAGAGGACCCTAAAAAAGTTGATTTGAGATCAAAGGTCTATCATCTTTCCATGATTAAATCAATAAGAAATAACTCACCAATGAACTCGTGCAGTTGGCGACGTGCGATTCGATGTGCCCGGAGGAATGCAGCACATATGTAACATGCGGATTCTAATCTGTCAACAGTAAAAAATGTAACCAACTTTTGTGGAAACATGCGGGTTTGAAGAAGTCGATAGTAATTTGGAAAATGAACATTAGCTTTTAAGCCTTTCCAATCACATAATGGCTTGTGAGCTACTGAGTCAAGTGCTTCATCAACGGATTGCATTAAAATATTTGCAGTCGATTGTGTGATCCTCCCTTCATCAAGCATCACCCAGTACGCAGCTTGAACACCTAGTTTGCAAGAGTTAGTAGATTAGTGAAGACTTACAAAATAAGGATGTTATTTATATACAACTCCATCATAGAATCATCAAAATACCAAATGCAAATGGCACAATGCTTTGGATTTTAACATGGATGGAAAAACGAGATGGAAAACGGGTGAAGATTCAAAGGATCTAAACTACCTAAGATCTCACATGAAAATGTTACAAGAAAAGATATAGAAGATACAATGCAGTTTTGAAAACTCATTCAATGATGCCCTGAAATCATTTGCCAGCAGCCACATGAGCTTGGTGTTTATGAAAATTCCCAAGAAACTTGCACAAGATAACTTCCCAACACCATAATCTATTTTAAATTCAGCATTTATCAAGAACATGTGGTCCACATCCAAAATACATTAATGGAACTTAATTTCTTTTTCTTACTAAGGGAAGTTTCTATTAATTGGATGCAAAGGGGTTTACACCTAAGTATATTGCAATAAATTCATAGTATATGCGAAATCAGTCCAGGTTAGTAGGCTAGTTGGCTACCCATTTGTTAGTCAATGACTTGGGTTCAATTCCAGATATGAAAAAGCACCAATTGTTTGGATGACTCACAAACATAACACAATTTTGAAAGTAGAAATTGGGCAATGCAATGACTGACAAAGACTAAGGAAACTCCAAAATGCTGGTAGGAAATTTCTCAATGCAAAGGGTGGGTTTATTGGCTTTGGTTTTGGGAGATGTTAAGCAAGATCATAGCTAATTTTAGGCACCTAGGGTTCAGCCAATAAGAATTTGATTTTGGGTTGTTGATGAGCCTATCAGTATATCTCACTTGTAAAAGGAGGCCGCATGGGCAACATTGGTCAACAGTTAATGCAGAAGGAAATAGTCTTTCCATCGTGGTGGTGGAGCTTGATGAGGTCGTCAGTTTGACTAATACGGGTCACAATTTAGATTTGGGAGGTAGTGCGATTGTAAGGAATATTACAATGGCAGAGTAAAACCAGGTTGAGACAGGGAGGTTGTTCCAATAAATAATCTAATACCATTTAATGTAGAACACAATGGTAACTAAGCTCAGGATTAACTTAAAAGCATAACTCAAATTTCATCCAACTTTGGAAATAATAATACATAACATTGTAAATGCCATTGACAAATAAAAGTAAGCTATAAAATAAAAACAAAAAAGATAAGAAAGAAAAAGCAGAGCGGAGGGGAAAACTATTTTCACCACCAGAAGAAATACATAGAGAATACCTACCAAAACATAATCCCATAATAAAGTCTACTTTTTCTTAGAATGACCAGTATCAAACTTCAACCATAAAAGACCTCAATACTCATAAAAAAATGAAAAGCTAAACCAAACCACATTAAGCATTTCCTGACTTCTATTACAAGGTGACATTAAGCATTGTAAACCATTCCTTCTAGCTCTAAACATGCGAGATTATGCTTGCTAGTTTCTTTGAAACATTTCTTTGGTCCCCTCTATATCTCCCTAGAAGCTTATAGATGGTCTTTCTTACACATGACTAAGCCACCACTTGTCTCTAACATTGCCTTCCATTGAAAATACCGTCTTCCATATAAGATCATTACAAAGACAACCCTTCTTGACTGATGATCACATTTATCTTAACATCATCTTAGCCAGTACCATCCATGTTGGTACTTAACCGTGCCACACTCCACTCCACTTCACAAACCCAATTGCATAGAATGAGCAAAAATTTCTTTATATAAGAAACAAACCCAATAACCAATGGATCAGGACACCAGAAGAAAACACGAGCAATTCTCATGGCTATTGAGAAAAACCAATTTGCTCATAAATAAAGCAAAAATTTTCTACACATACAAAAATGATTCCATAGAGGTTCTAAAGAAAACAAAACACAAAGAAGATACAAAAAAATATCTATTCAACTCAATACATTTTTCTTACCCAAATATTATGGGGTCTCTGATCACAGCACAAAAGGGAAAACAACATCTGATTCAATGAAAAGGATGCATATGCTAACATAAGCAGCTTGAGTGATAATTGCACAACTTGTTCTTGGTAAATTACTATTTTGTAAAAAAAAAAAGCAAAATATTGCAAAGTAGACAGCAATGACAAGTGGAGCTCTAGTGTGCTGGTTGCATGCAATTTTTTATGAGTGTCCCATGCAGTTACCATTATCTTTGTATAAGCTTCCACTTCCAAGATGTAAATACTTTAACCAAAGTTATAATTGTTCATTGACATTCTTAACATGGTCTACCTTCCATTCTATTCCAGGTCAAAAAGCATTAAAAAGGGCAATGTATACACGCCATAATTATTTGAATCTAGAACTATAAAATTAACAAGGAAAGAGGAACCAATGAATGTTTTCTAGGATAAATGCAAAATTAATCAAGTGTGTTGACTGGGGATGTTTGAAATCTATAGTACAACATGCTTGCAAGAAAGTTACTTAATATAAAAAGATTTATCATCACAAGCAAAAAAACACCATGACAAATTGAACTTTAAATGCTAGCAACTAATTTGAGACCAATACAACAATCAAAACATGTAAAAATAAAAAAAGGTTCTTACCATTTAGAAGGCGAACACGGAGATCTGCTAGGCTTAGAGCATCCAAACTACCACTTGATTCAGATGCATTGTGGGAAGGCGCCTGTTCCTCGTCAACATTGGGTAAGCTTTTGATATATCTTTTGACTGTAGGCCAGTCGGTAGGTCCCAATTCCTCGTCTTCACCAAGATCACCAAATGCTTCTAAAGCTTTGTTTAACATTTCATGTTTTGTAAATTCTAATATGCGCCTCTGCCAAAGAGGAAAAAATAGAAAACAGATAGAGCTGACGACCGGATAAATAAGTGAATAAATAGTAGAGGCAAAGAGGAAAAAAACAATGTTTAAAAAAGCAATAAAGTAACAATAGCTAGTTCCATAGATGAAATATCAATATTAGTATTGTATTAGTTATAATTATATCAGTATCGAACATATCAAATAATATATATTGGTATCAGATATATTAGATAGAAAAGTCTTTTGAAAAATTATAAATTGGCAGCATTGTATTAGCCGATATATTTGTTGTATCAACCAAAATCGAAACATATCACAATATTATCATGGTATCAAAAGTATTGGCATTGGCTGTACACATTTTTTGGGTAAGAATAGATAGTAATAATAATATGACGATTATGAGAATGTTTGCCCAAAATCATGGTAAGAATAGTTGTAATACTAACAACTAGCTTTCATGCACAAACCTATGATAACTTCTCCTACTAGTACTATAATGCTTTTTCCCAGGCCGGTGGGATACTTGCAAATGATAGGTACATGCTTACCTTTAATAATAATTCCCCCTCTGTCTTTTTATTTGGTGGAAAATGAATAAAGGAGCATTTGAAAAAGTGAAACTCTTTCGGTCAATCTCTTAACAGGATATACAATTGAGACTAGCTCGTATTAGATATTCTACTCAAAATGTAGCATACTACATGAAATCAATTACAAATAATGTTAAAGTTGGCTTGTTGACATACAAGGAGAGAAAATTTGTGTGATATTATATAGCAAAAGTCAGGGTGGCACCAACAGAAGACAAAAGGTGCAAGACGTGTTTAATGTAGTTTAGTCGTATGATATGAAAACAACCTATGCTTGGAAGAGGCTTCGTTTAATGAGATAGAGAAATACCACAGAACATCAGACATATTACTGCACATCAGGAACTAATAGAGAAAAAAAATCTACAATTGAGAAGAACAAAAGTTGTTAGAATGCTATGTACATACGTCTAAGGGTATTTTGACAATTGTTGTTTGTTGTATAACAGTATAAAAATACAAGTGCATACACCAAAATCCTATTGAAAGTTTCTCCATTCAACTATCTCTCTCTCTTTCCTTTTTCTCTTCTAGTTTGTTTTTACATGATATGAAAGACTAGGATTTGATTTTTCAATGATGCGTGTCACATAATGATACTTCCATCGGTCAACTATGCAGCATTTACCTAACACATCCTATTTGATATAGAAAAGTCAAACTTTCCCCAATGTTTTCACCTGAAGTGTATAGAGATACAGGACTTTTTTGGATGAAACATACTTAACTATAGAAGATTAAGTACAATAGTATAAAGTATCTCTCTAATACTCACCCCAATAAGCACTCTCATAGAGTTCTTAATACTAGCCAATCTATTGGTTACACCACTTCTTTGACTTACCTCAATTAGCTTACTTTCTTGAGCTTCTTTGAACTTCCGTTGAGCTCCATTGAGCTTGTCCCAAATGAAAAGAGATTATTCCATTATATAGGAATGTCACCTCCTCAATTAATAGTTAGGATTATTCTTTCATCATCCACAATTATAACTTGAATTCACCCTCTAGAATATTCTCTACAAATATCATCCTTAAAAATATTCAAAAACCTCCTACATCCTTTACACTTTAGAACATTTTAGAATAAACTATATGTCTTATCCGCCTTATATAATTCTATAGGTCATTCTATAAAATTTAGAATCACCAAGACAATCAATTACGTTACATATATATCTTTATATACATAAGTTGTACACGTTGGCGCCTTCTATCTGCATGGCTTGTCTACATGGTGTCACAATCCGATAGAATTTAAATAACTGATAATTTTTCCCCCATCCATGAAATTTATTTGTATGAATTTATTAGGAATTTTGGGAGTGCAAAAAAATTCAATATGCTAAAGGAAAGTTGAGACAATCCAACGTATACACCTAGAAATCCTATAAATGTCTAATATCCTCTACAAGGAAGGCATAGTATTCAAGCTCTCTACCACCCTTGGCGGTGTTGTATAGTGTCAAGGTGCTACGCATCACCTAAGATAGCAACCATGTGATGGGGATGAGCTCTCAAAATGTACAAGGACAATAAAAGTTTTCATATGGCCGGGTGCCAAGTACTCACTATCCAAAGAGGGTCAAAGGGCTTGTTAATGGGGATATTGTTTGGGCTGGAAATTTAGACAATCGGTTGCATTCGGGATGTGTTTTTGTATGCCACTCTTGAGGAAATGAGTTTCCACGGGTGAGAGACGAGTTAGGAGTCTTGAGACTAGTAAGCACCTGCAATACTACAAGCAGAGACGCTTGCCCCTTAAGATTTTAATGTCATAATTATTGACTATGTTGCTTGTCAAGACCCGAGGGTTGATGCATAAGAGTACAATCAGGTGACTAATATGTGGCGAAGCTTGTTTCTTTCATGAGTGTCGAGACCACTATCAAACATGAGATTTGAGTGCCTAAGTATTAGGGATAGTATTTAATGGATATCAGTGGCACATATGGGCAAAACAATGAGCTTTTGGCGATGGACTGGAGCAAGAGTGTTCCATGTGACAAGGTGCTTATAATGACCCTATATGAGCAATCACCGAGTGAGACATGAGAACCTATTAATAGAGAGAGTGTCAGCTTGATGGTAAGAATGTTGAAAAGCAATTGATATGCTAATACCTGTTTGACTAAGAGGTG
This sequence comes from Nepenthes mirabilis, assembly GCA_025585075.1. Taxonomy (NCBI): domain Eukaryota; kingdom Viridiplantae; phylum Streptophyta; class Magnoliopsida; order Caryophyllales; family Nepenthaceae; genus Nepenthes; species Nepenthes mirabilis. Next base: position 18,381 of record JAODPA010060997.1, read on the forward strand.
TGGAAGTATTAAAATTATTGTTGATGATACAAGACTCATTTAAGAGAAGTTTGACTTACTAGACTTGTATGGCTAAATTTCTGAGACAAAACTATTGGATCATCGTGTTGAGTACAGCTAGCCTTGACTTGGAGAAATCTCGACAATGCTTGGTCAATTTTTGCTGCATAAAATGATACAGTGATATGCAGCGCATAAACTTTGTGCTCCTTGGCAATCCTTGACATAAGCAAGGATATTCTATTACTCTTTTGCTTAAGCTCATGTGAATGGTGGGCACTCTATGCCTTAATCTTTTTTTCTTGTATGGTCAGTTTTTTTCTAGTACTTCTTGTAACAACCGAATCCATATGATAATATGTCGCCTACTTTGAGCTATAGGTATGGGCCTGTATTCACACAATTTTGTTCTAGGCTTCCCCAAAAAAAGGATTGTTATTATGAAGATGTCTAAACTTTAACATAAGACTTATCTATTCTCCTTCCTCAAGTGATGTAGAATCTCAGACACTAGCACCTACACTTCACCTCTCTCAAGGAACGATGTCTTCGTCATGTGTAGCACAGCTCATAATTGGCTCAACTCATGTCCGCACACTTCTACCAGGGAATGTCTCTGGTACAGTTATGTAGTAACCTGAGTCCACGTAATATTGTATTGTCCGCTTTGGGTCATAAGTATAAACCTGTACTCGCACAATTTTGTTTCCCTAGGCTTCCCCAAGAAATAGCTGTTATAAGACCCACATTCCCCGGGTAATGTGGGATCCCAAATACTAGTTCCAACAATTCTACTACTGTTTTTTATGGGTTATAATATTTGTTTACTACTTCGTTATTTCTTTGTAAGGATAGAACCTATTCCTGCCTACGAGCTCTATTCCCTAGCAATTATTAGCCCCAGTTATTAATCTAAACTTGGTGGTTCAGACTTTAGGATGGAAGGGTTTTAATTTCTGCATACCGATGCCAAAACCCATTGCCTTACCACTTGAGCATGCCCCAATTTAGTTGCAAGGACAGCTACACCGACCTAATATCCAATAAACAAGCTTAGCAATGATAGAAGTTCTATTATGCTTAGTTCTTTGCTTGATTTTGCTTGTTGATAGAATTGGTTTGGGATTGCCTCTAGACTATGTTATACCGAGTTGGTATTATGTTTAATTGATTATCAACAGCTACAAAGTATAGAACTGAGTGCTCTAAAGATTGTTTCAATTATGTCTTGTCATATTACCGATCAACGACTAGATGGAATAAACTATTAATAGTGGAGGAAAATGTTCTTCTTGCAATATGAGAAATTGAAAAGGAAAATAACCACCCAATCCTAAGTCTAATCCACATGAGGCAGCAGTGTGGTTCATGAAGATGTATGCTTAGATGAATAATCTAAGAGAGTAGAGCGTGGTTGTTTTAGGAACATAGAGATACTATAAAGGACTGGCAGGAAATCTAGTATTCTATTTTGAAAAATATAACATTTCAAAAATTTTTAATACATGCAAGTCTTTGATGTGGATAAAAAATTTGGAGTGTTACAGATTACTTTGGACTTTAAAAAATTCTATGAAAAGCTAAATGTATTCATGCAAATTGTTGCAGATGTGAAGCAAATGCATGAGCAATATAAGCAGTTGGATTTCTTTGTTTCCTTACTAGGCTGAAACATGAAATCCCATATGCTTAGAGATGACTTCTTTGACTGATGAATTTACCCGGATTCTATGTGTTGATCGTAACACATCACACTCGATTATGAGTTGTTTAGGTGATTAGACAACTTTGGTGAGCCATACATAGTTAGGCTGCCGAGATGGTGATTGGGGACAGCCCGTGGTCATCATAGTAATAGAAGCAGTGATGGAAAACTAATATGTCTTTCTTATGGTAGAGTTGGTCATACATGGTTTAAGAGCTCACACTATGTGGGAAGCTGACTAGGACTTCTAATTAGCATGCCAAAATCACCTATGCTGAAGACTTAATTTGAATTATGCGCATCTCATGTAAGGGTTCCATTATTTGTAATTGTATCATAATTATAAGGTTAAAAATCAACCAATTATATTTCTCTAACAAAAAAAGTATCAATACAATATATTTACAAGAATTATACCATAATTGACTATGCATGAATTGTGGCCAAATTATTACTATCATCCCCACAAATTGATGCTGGTCGATCAAGAAGCACTGATTTTGACAAAAAAACAGATGTTACTAAGATGTTATGGCTTTGGTGAATATTTTAGCGTTTTAGAGATTTGTTGAAATATGAGGATGAGAGATAATGCTATTATACCACTCTAATATAATGATGTAGACTTCAACATGGTTTGTGAATTCATGACATATTGGATTAGTCGAAAATTGTATGGCACTAATATTATCAGTATGAAGTGAAGTGGGATCAAGAAAAAGGTCACCCTCCTCTCAATAGTACTTAAGATTCACTTCTAAAGTAGTATCCATAGTAAAAAAAAAAAAAAAAAAACCTAAAGACTAGATAAGACTACCAAGTCCTGTTCACATTTGTGTTGATTTAAGAATATGCCAGGAGTACTAGTATGAATATCTGATCCTAAGAAGTATATGAGAGTACCAACGTCCTTCATATGAAAGGATTCCTAAAGGAATTGTGGAAGTTTGGTAATTAATATAGAATTGGTCCAATAATAACTGCGATTGACGTAAACAAGAAGATTAAAAATACTAGCGGAGGTCTTGTGAAGAAATAATGAAGAGTCATATTAACTTGGCAATGTAGAACAAAACGTCCCAAACCACACTTGATGAGCTTGTTTCAAGCCATATAGAGATTTGTTTAACTGGCATACATAGGATGAAGGTGAGGTGAACAATCTAGATGGAGTCAAGTAAATGCCTACCTTGAGGTCACCATGGAGAACATATTTTTGATGTCTATTTGATGAAGTGGCCAACCTTATGAAGCAGCAATGGCAATAATTGTGCGTATCGTAGTCATTTCAACCACTGGAGGAAAAGTTTCTTCATAATCCACACCATACTCTTGCCTGTTGCCAAGAACAACCAAAAGAGCCTTATAACGATCTAGAGTCCCGTCAAAGCAAAGTACAAACGAGTAAATCCATTTACACCCAATGGCGTAACCATTAAAGGACAAGGAATAAGGTCTCATGCATGATTTTCCTGAACAACCCAGAGTTTTTCTTGCATTGCCTTTTGCCAACACTTTGTTTGACAGCTTAGGAATAGCACGATGGGATCGATGTAGCAGATAAACTAGTATTACAACCATACCAGTCAAGAGGACAAGATACCCTTGTAGATTATCAAAGAGCCAATTGAATAGGCTCAGGTGGGGGATTAACCGTGGGAAGGGACAAAGTTGGATGACATTGAGTATACACAAGGTCGAGCTTGAATCAATTAGGAATTAATTCATCAAAACTAGGTAGAATAGGAACAAGAGGCGAGGACTCAATATGAGTCGAGAAGAAATACTGATTCTGAAAGAAAACCATACCTCAAGAAATATGAGTTTTATTAGATCCTGAATCGTAGCATATAAAGCTCTTATATGGAAAAAACAAATACAGCCAAAACTATGCATGTCAAGATAGTAGGGATGCTGAAGATAGAATCAATAATATCAAAATGAAAATTCAAAATCTGAGATGGTAGTCTATTAATAAGATAAACTGCAGTAATCAAGGCCTCAATCCAAAATTTAGTAGAAACATATCACTCAAGCAATAAGGTGCGAAACATATCTAACAGATGTCTATTTTCTATCTGGCCACTCCATTTTGTTATGGGGTATAAGGACAAGAGTATTGGGAAATGATTCCTTTTTGTTGACAAAAAAATTGTAATTCATAGGACATATATTCTTCCGAGAAATAGACTACAATACCTTAATATTAAGAGAAAATTGATTCTTAAGATGTGCTACAGTATTAAAAACTTTTATTGCATGATCACCATGAGAGGGAAATAGAAGTGTTTTACTCTTACTTTGTTTGCATGTGAAACAATAGATAGAGTGGAAGAAATTTAATCTTTATTTCCTAATAAACCAAAGTTCAATAGATAAGAAAGAACACCATGATTAGGATGACCCAAAAATTTATGATAGATGATACTTTTATAGTTAAGCCATGCAATCTAAATATAAAGAGCTAGGAAATGGAAAAAACACAATAGAAACAATCATTCAACTTTAGGCCCCCTCAAGGATATTTTCCTAACATCTAAATCCTACATAAGACAATCATTTTAAGAGAAATAAATATCACAGTTGTTAAGAATTAAATGACCAATCGAGATAACAATAGTAGAAAGTCTAGGTAATATGAAAGCATCCTTGAGCAAGGAATTAATATCCTCAACAACTTTGATAGGTAAATGACTCCCATTACCAATTTGGATATGAAAATAACCATAATACTTACAAACATTTCTTAGAGCATTGAGAGAAATAGTTATATGATGTCATGCACCAAAATCAACAATTTAAGATTAAAATTGCATACTATCATTACCTTTAAGTCCTAGGGTTGAAAAACCAAAGACAATCATATGATGTATTATTTCTAGAGTAAAAGTGGATTGTCCAGAAGTAGGAGGAATTTTTGTAGTTGGAGCAAGAGTGTTGACAATGCATTAACTTTTCGATTTTATGGTCTGGTGGGGTATTCCTTAATACTAAGCCCTTATTTCTTACAATAGCTACGAGATTTTTTCATACAATTGGTAGCGACATATCCATATTCTTTATAGCTAAAACACAAAACCTTGCACATTTTCTTACACTTTCCTTTCCCTAGAGCCACATATGCAATAGTATCAACATTGGATAATATCCTGTCATGTTAGAATGTCGCCTATATGAGAAGAACTTACAACAAAGTATGCTCAAGAACACAATAACCACACACTAACAGGAACTTAGCTAACAAAACAACTATGCAAGTTGACTAATCCAGATGTTAATTTAGGGAACCACTTCCGAACGATTTGTGTTAGCTGGGTAGATTGTACGTCTTTGCCTTAGAACTCTCAGATGTTCCTGTCCTTCCATAAATTGTAAACATCCGCAAATAATATTCTATTATTATCTATCTTTTATTGTTTGAAATGTCTAAGAAGCCAATAGATCTCATCCTCCAGTGATGATCTACTTTATCGTTAGCTATGACTGCAATGTAAAACTCCCTCGAGTCTAGGCATTCCAATAATAAGTGTGGCAATGTTGCACCCCTAGGTGATAGATAGAACAGACTGCAGCACAAAGCATATAGATGGGGGTCTAAACTAAATCCACGTGGCAATAGTATCTGTAGTGTAGAATTTACCTTTGAGTGTTCATCAGAGTAAGACTCCATGCTTGAGGAAAATTAGAGAACTACATAACTATTATTATAACCTAAATCTACATTGTTCATATGCTGATGCAACATAGGGTGCCATAATCTCTACCCTCAAATCCTTGGCATCCTCATAGGGTGTAATATAAGTATCTATCTAATGGCATAAGTATATATGACAGCCCATTAAAGATGGTCCAAAACATCTTACACAAGATTTGATGTTGACTGATTTTAAAATAAGTTTCAACTCAATTTATTACGAGCAAGGGAACAAGATCACTTGTCAAAAAATTCTAAAGCTATACAGACTAGTTTTGTCAATCAACAACTATCTATCAGATTTGAATGTGGTTTTGGATATACTCCCAGAAAGAGTTATAAAAAATAGAGCCAAAAAGCACTATTTTATAGGTTTTTCTTTTTGTTTGCTAGTAATCACTAGGAAATAGAGTTCATGTTGTATTTAGATAAGAAATATACAATTCATTTCCACTTGCTTTTTACCTCTTATAATGATTTGCAACTTTTTATTTTCATATTTTCTTTTTTTTTTTTTCTAAAAGTCATAAAAAACAATAGAAACCTTTACGCAATGCAAGGCAAGGATACGTAGATTTAACCCTCTTTTGAGACCTTAATACGATAATTTTCATGCACTACGTCACCCATTTTACTCGCAACTTAAATTTGAAGACTTGAATATTCCTTATTGTGGAATTAATTCATTTCCAGATGTGTATGGCATCTAATTTGTGGGATAGGCAAGATCCTCTACGCAAAATGAAAAATTGTATTCATTGTGAATGAAGAATGTGTAAAAAATATATATATAACAATATGTTTTTGTTTTTTACTTTTTTTATAAAAAAAAGAGAAACAATCTAGCGATTGAAAATCTGTACATTAGTTGCAATGTACAAGTTGAGTGAAAAAGACATGCATTTAGGATGGCACACTTTCAAGCCAACACACTTGAGATTACCATCTTGGCTAAGATTTAATTCTGATCTCCAATAGATGTTTCATTTTCTTTATCAATGTTAACAACAGTACATATTGATGCTATTTTTTCATTAGGAAACCCCTTTAACCTCCAATCATCTTAAAGTGGGCAGAAAAAAAAAAAGTCATATAATTAAACAGTAGCAACCCAGAAATCAAATGAAATCTCACCTTTGCTGCTGATAATTTATCCATCCCTAGAAGATGTAAGACAAACTGTGTAGTCGACCCATTCAAAATCAAAGTCAAGAATACAATTCCACCGGCGAAGAAAACAAACTGCAATTAAAAGAAAATTCTCATTGACAAGTACAAAGCACATTCATCCATGTTCCTATAACCCCATTAACTTCACCGCAATTGGAAATGTTTGAGCATTATCAAAGAACATACCAGAGTTCCAGTTTCTGAAGTTAGATAAGCGGAATCGCCACTGGAACGCTAGAAACAACAGAAATAACCGAAATAAGAGTTACTACAAACTATTATAACCCAAAAAAGAGAATTTGCAATAGCACTCTTAACTTCTACTTCAAAGTATGTTAAGGATTTAAGAGATAAAAGAACAGGAAATAATATGCACCCAGTCAATTATTCTGGTCAAATATAATTGAATTTCGATCAATTTCTCAAAAACTCAAGAAAAGACTAAAGAATATTCTCCAAAAATTAAATTTGGCCAGCTATTCAGCAGCTAACTTTAGAAAGTAGTCAGTCATTACACAATCTTAATTTAAATAAAAAATACTTTTGAACTATTGGACTGCTGAACTAAAACTACTACCAACAATATCCCAGGCATAAGGAAAAGAAAAAAGAAAAGAGAGAGAAAGAGAGAGAAAGTAAAGCAATCTGGACCTAAACTTTTGCATTTAGGATATAACATAGAGTATTCTTAATCTCTTTAGCTGAAACACTTTAACATGATTCGTGTACCGTTTTTGAGCTTATCATTTTTTTTCCTTTCTGCACCTCTTTTACATTAATTGGTTTCAAAAAGTAGCCACTAGCCACTAGGAAGTCTTTATTAAAACTCCAGTATTCTATCAATAATACACTACCTGTCAGTAATAGTAACAATTAGAGCATTATTAATTACAAAAATTCTGGTGAATTGCCTTGTAGCTCTGGCTTGTCCATGAAATTAGCTGAGTATTCTCATCAAGGGGAATCCAATAAGTCTACTTTTCAGCATATACAATTTCTTCATATCATGAAGAATCTGTTTGTAGTTATTTAAACAAGTTTGATCAGCAGCTATAACGTTCTCATCAAAAGTGTTCTGCATAAGATCATGTTGAACATGCTGTAGCCCAGCATTGGCATTAGAATCACCACTAATGTCAGAAGAAGTCTTTGAGTAGCTTCCTCAGCAAATCTTTAAGTATCTTGATTTTTGCAGAAATAATCATTGTGTTTAGTGGGCGAGGGTGGCAACTTTCTTGTGGTAGTAATTGCAAACTCATTCCATTTTTGATATTTTGATTCATTTGGATCGACGAGCTTTTTAAGCCCCAACACTTAGAATAAATAGAATGCCAGTCTATCTATAAAAATCTATTCTAGAATCATTGGAACAAACCGAAAAGGTTGCTGGTCCTCCTTATGACCATTCATTGTGTTTAGTCCACATATATAGAAAGTAGAAACAAAAAGGCTTCTCACAGGTTGAATGAGTTTAAACTGTGAGAATAATAGGCGAGGATTAGAAATGAGATGTTTTTTCAATACAACATCAAAGATGCCCGTTTGTAAGAACCATTCAGCATTCCTCGATAATCTATCCAATGTGCAGTCAATCATTGGGTTACACTACTGTGTCCCATTTATTACACCAAATGTAAGTGCCACCAGTGGCATGAAGATCTTGCAATCCGACAAATGTAACAAATTTATTATTCTAATCTAAGGGTTATCATTAGCAGTAGCGAACTGAACCAATTCATTCCATACAGCTCTTTAACCTAGCCTACTGCTTTTGAAGAGTTAAAGGCTGTTCCAAAACAGTGGACTTCATTCTAACTCGAGGGACAAGTAGGGTTTGATTTGTAAGATGAGGACATGTGATTTGGTTGAAACTGAACCCACGTTATTGGCCTAGAATAGTGGGTAGGGCACAACCGTACCCTTGATCCACTCCCCTCTTTTTCCATAGGTTTTAATGTGTTGATAAACAAAAAAAGCAGTTAAGCCAACTTACAAACGATTAGGGCCTAAATTGTTTTTAAGGCCCAATAACTAATAAGGATTCCACGTCTGTTCCAAAGCTGGTAAGCAAAGGAGAAGAAGATGGATCATAAAGTTTGGAGTAGAGCCCAAAAGGAAGGTCATTAGATCATTAGAGAAGGGTGCAAGGTCTTTGTCTTGAGTACAGAAGAAAATATTGGTATCCGTATTAATTGCCCCTGTACTAGTATAAGAAATATCATAAGCAAATATTTTTTTAGGAATCATAATCTAACAAGAAAATATCGACTAAATATCAAGTATATTGGCTGATATTTTAAATATTTGATAAAATATCCAATTTCACCGCGTTATGGGAAAATATCGGTAACAAAAGGTCAATATCGATATATATTAGCTAATATTTTATTTCATAGTCTTTAGAGATTCTAAGAGGGCCCATCTTAGATGTAACATTTTTAAGTCTCCTCTCTTACACCTTTTCAATTTAGGATAGGGTTGAGATCTGCAAAAAGTTGAAGATTGATGATGAGTTGTTCCCTCCAAATTAGAAGCGAAGCCAACAGTCTTGTCAAGAAGTAGTGCTCAAGAGGATAGGGATAGTATTCTGGCATTAAATCCCAGAGGCTCAAATTGCTAAATAGCTGCAGATGTCAGACCATCATCTGAAGTTAATTGCAAATTGTGGTCTAATGGCCATTTGAGACCTAGAGATGAAAATTGGCAGCATCCCAGGATGTGATAGTAGCTGGTTCGTTAACTGGGAGATCTCGTAAGAAATTATAGTAAGGCTGAAGTAGGTCAATCATATGGTGGATTGGACTTACATCATGAACAAAGGCCTTCATACTTTGTAAGAAACCTAAGGGATTCAAAACAAAAGTAAATCATGGTCACAATTTGAAGGGAAATTCCTGTATAGGTGAGTGGCAAGACTAGGAAGCAGTTGATTCAAATTTATGCTAAGTTTCATAATCGTCTAGATTTCATCATGGCATGTGCAGGTTTGAAGTTTGGATAAGAAAATGTCCGCATGACAATTTCACAATTTGTTCACAAAAGAGAAAGCCGAAAATATTTGGTGATCTACAAATCACATCTATTTAGGGTTTCTCTCAAGTTTAGTTAATTTTAGAGGCTGCTAGAACTTTGGAGGAATTTAACATTGAAGGTCATTAATAATTTTCAAAAGACTGGATAGCTTGATATTATCAGTGGCTACTAGCTACAAGCCTACGAGTACTTCATATGGGTTCTTTCACATGAAATATGGTACTAAAGCACTTGCTACTTGAAAGGGAATCACAAATAGTTGATAATCTAGATGGAAGCTATTTGGTTATAGCAAAACAGGGCATAGTTTCAACTGAAAGCATTTCATAAATCTTAGATATCAAAATACCTGTCAAGCTATTACCCAAATGATATTTTGGTACTTGTATTATAGCTAGCATCAAGCCTACTTATGAAATCAACTGTAACTCAATGTAGAACTCAAGCTCATATTTTTATCTATTCTTCTTTCTTCTGCAACATTCTCAAACATCAACTGTTTCCCTCAGTGTCCCTAGGAGCATCCACAAAGTTCAACATTAAATGCATTTAAATAACAGTAGGAAGTTAGTATAGAAGTAACAACAAAGATATTAAGTGTGTTTCACAAAATCATGGCATCAAAATTTTTAATATCAGGACAGAAGCTGCCTACTTGCCTTAACAGATAGTGAAAGTGCCAAAGCCACAGCCCCTCGCAGACCTGACCATACTAAAATAACAGCTTCCTTCCAATCCAAACCATAACCAAAGCACCGGAGAAACGGAAACAATACTCCAACAACTACTGCTCGGGAAACTTGGACATACACATAGAGAAGTATCAGATATCCCCATGAATAACCTGAAGAAAATATCAAAAGTAGAAGATTAGCCAAAAAGAGCAACAACAAAGAAAATTTAAAAGAAAAAAATCAAGTTCTCAAATTATATATGTTTATAATTATTCAATGGGGGAAGGGGAAAGTACCAACCACGATGGGTGCATCACTGAGTGCTTGAACAAGGGAAGATAATATCATGATAGAAAAATATTACAGACATAATCAGCTTTGAAATCAATACCAGCATAAATTCCAGAATCTCCACAGTATTTTATAACCTTTCAAAAACTATTCTGATTTGAAATCAACCTGGGGACATATGAATTGCTGCCAAATGGAAGCAAAATTAATTCTGAGAGCCTCATCAAGATCCTTGGTTGTAAAGTAAGTTCTCTTCCAAATAAATGCCAGGGCCAGCCAGGTTGTGCAAATACAAAGATGTTTCTGTTTGGGATTGTACATTGGAGAAGTTTGACTAAGAAGAGGGAAGAGTATTTATTGAAGTGAGGAAGGATAACCTCAAGCAAAAGCACATTGTCCAGTATTCTGTCCTATATTTATAGTTATTCCCAAAAGAAAAATTATGTCGGAACTGAAGAATGGATAGATTTTTTGTGGAATGATGACAGTAGGGGGAAATATTATCATCTAGTTAAATGTAATGTTATCACTTTCATGATATGGAGGTTCTGGAGTGAGAGAGAGTAGTATTTCCAACAACACTTTGGAAGATTTCTTGTACATAAGAATGTTTTAGGAATAACAGCTATTGAAACTAAATATGGAAGTTGCCGCTTCGGATAGTTCCTAAATCACGATTCAAGTATGTATGGAGTGAGATCATGAAAGGCCTAAAAACATTTTAAAGTTTCTTATGTTATGATGTCAGAAATAGATCGTCTTTCAGATTTGGGTCTCTAATAGATGGATTGATGGACCAAATTTGAAAGACAATTTCCCATCCAATTTGAGGTTGTGGCCAAACAAAAAGTGGTTGTGGCAAAATAGATTGAGTTAATTGAAGGTCAACCTGTTTGGAAACCTGTTATAAATCAAAGAGGATGCACTGATGGGGTGCTTGATAAATTGTAGCAACTTCTTACTGATAAAAGTCCTGATGTTGACAGAATAACATGGAATCTCAACAGTAGTGGCAAAATTTCATCCTACTATAGAGCCTCAAAAGGAAAGAACAGTGATCAGTTCCTCTGGAAAATTAAATGGGAAACTGGGTGCACCTCCAAGAATCTCTCTTTGTCAGAATAAGTCTATGAGTGCAATCTCACACAAGATAATTTGCACGAAGAGGGAAACAATAAGGTGATTGTTTTAATATCCTGGAAGGAATCAAGAAACAGTAAATCACTTGTTTCTTCTGCAAACAATTCAGGTTAGCATGGTTTTTCTTGGTTATATGGTTCCTCTAGAAAGTCCAATTGTAATTTACAAGAAAAATCACATGATGTAATGAAAGTGAGTGACCTACAATAATGACAAAACATCCTAAATAATCAACTTGTTTGTCAAGCATGGACTATTGAAAGAACATACGAGATCAGCTATGAGACATAACTATGTTGGATGCAAAACCATGCGATATACCCATGGACCAATGAATGAAGTTATCTCCAGACGATGGAAAAATTTTTGCCAAGCTAGGATGATATCGCACATTGGTTGAAAAGCTTAACTTTTTGGCTAAAAATCAAACCAAATATTGCATTCTACTAAGTTTTGTAAGTCGGTTTATGTCCTCTCCTCATATCTCATACTGAAAGACTGTTACGTACATTTTACAATACCTTAAGGGTGCAATAAGACAGCTTGCATTATAATGATTATAGTTACACTCGAGTGGATAGATTCTCTAACAATGACTGAGTTGGGGCACATTTTGATTGAAAGTCTACAATGGGTTGTTGTGTACTTGTAAGCAATAGGGTATCTTGGAAGAGAAAAATACAGAATGTAGTTGCAAGGTTAGGCTTTGAATCAAAATATCCTATATTCACACATGTTACATGGAAGTGATATGGATCTAATAGCGACTACAGTTGCTCAGATGCAAAAATGCTAGACTATTTCAATTATGGTGTGATAATCAATACATATTATGGTGTGCTAATCAAGTATCAATACATATTACTCAAATCTAGTACTTCATGAACACACAATCATGATTCAAATGTTAAAGAACATTTTCTACTTTCACGTACCTACATAAACTGTTTAGTTTTACTTTCATAATCCAACTAGTTTGAGATAATTTTACACTATAGATAGAAAAATATAGCTCCTATACAAATCTAAAGTAAAGATACTACAGAAAGCATGAATACCAACAACCAACATAGAGATCATTGCAAGGAAATTCAGATAAAATTACCATGACTCTTAAATAAATCAGCATCGCTTAAAACACTTTCCGCTATAACAGCACCACTGCAAAACAATAAATAAATTGAAGAAAACAGCAATCAAAATTTTCGTAAATATAGTTTCCAAAAATTCTAAGGTTTTTAAGTGTCAAAGAGCTATATCCATGTTAATGTTGACATGATGTGACACATATTTAACATAAACTGGATGATATACAAGGTGATAATACCTCAACATAAGCATGATAAAATCAGTAAAAGAAAGAAGGGAAAAAAGAGAAGCCAGGTGCATAATACCCAATTTGAGAGGAACTAATCCATTCACATATTTCATATCTCATACTTCACATATTACCCTAGTTACTGGCTTATATATAGCCTTAGCTCCTTAAACAATGATAGCCATCCCCATTAGCAACCTAGCCACTTAACTACTCTTCTAACCATTTCAAATCTTCATGGCTTGATGCATCTAATGAGGCTGAGCTGACTTGCCTTCAATTAGGCTCCTGTAGAGGTTTCATCTAGGACATGGCATAACAATTACACCTCCCGTGAAAGCATCCTTCTCCTTAAGAATTGACTAACTGATTGCAAAAGAAAATAAGCTGGCTACTACTAACTATACTATGTTGATAAGTACAGTAATACACAGCAGCTCCTAAAAGGGTTCTGGAAAAGATAATCAAGATTGCTCGCCGATTTTAAGAAAACTTACAGCAATTTCCATAGAAGGCCCTTTGTTGATGAATACTAGTCCCTCGAGCTTGAATTATTCAACAATTCAGAAGATCATTGGAAGCAAATGGAATGGCCTTGGAAGTAAGGAACTCCAATGACCACTCTTGTGATGAACCTAGCTGGAACTGACCTGAATTCAGTCAGACACTTCTTGAAAGTCAGAACTTGGATATCAGATTACCACGGCTTGAGTCTGGACTGTTGGGATAGGCAGAACATGGTTTGGCAGTCCCAAAACAATGGCTGCCATTGCATAATGGTCATAAAGCAATGGTGCTACCTTTATTGCTGTAATATGAGAATCAGCTGATTGTTTGTGCTCATCTTAATAGTTGTAATTTAGGTTGTTGTTCTGAATTTCATATTCATCAAAGGACTGGTGTAGTGGTTGGATGTTATGATACAGTCTCCATGTAGTCGCCGGCGTTGATGATGAAGATGCAACGGAAGGGGAGATCTGCAGAGGAGGGAGACGGGAGATTTTGCTGGGGAAGGAGGGAAAAGAGGGAATAGGGAGAGGGAAATCGGGAGAGAAGAACAGAGAGGAGAGGGAGACGCAAGAGAGAGAGAAAATTAAGTATTAATTCCTTTCCTTCATCATAACAGTGGCANAATTATATTTTTAAATATTAGTGTCAGAATAGTTATTCTTGAAAATCCGAAAATTATTCCTTCGGGAATATTTATTCACCATCAAAATGTAACCAGATAGAGGAATAAATATTCCTGGAAGAATAAGGTGGGAATAGAATTTTTATTTCCTCCAACCAAACGTGCAGTTAGGTATTTATAATATTCCTCGATATTCATGATTTCCTTTGCATTCCTCTCAATTTGAGTGACTACGTTCTTGGTAGTCTAGGACTAAATAAATGAAAACATATAAAAATACTAAGATATCTAGTCGAATAAGAGTCTACAGTGCCTTAACGTTGTATTTACTTTTTTGATACCTATTACATATCCTGTGGTAGAAGTCAATGGATTTAAAAGTGGGATACTTATAGACTTGTGACCATCGTATAAAATAATACCAGGAATATCATTAGCGATAAGTATTATTGGTGGTATGAACATGCTATGAATATAGCCTCAGGAAGAACTATAAGGATAGTAAAGATAACATAGATACTGAGCAATTACGTGAGACTTACCTAACTGTTAGGACGTAAATATATAACCTTTGTTCATAATGGTAGGATAAGATCCACAAGAAGTTTTGATATCTTTTATAATAATAACCTTATATTGAGTTAGATTTCTCAGAAATTCAGGAAAGGATCTTAATATCACGGACACTATGAAACCTCAGTACATTGATTAGGGTTCATTGAGACCCATGGATGTCCTTTGAGATATCGTTGCATAGTTAATATCATGTTTGATACTTATTCATATTGCTATTGAGTTATTTTATTATTCATATCATTTATTGATTATTCGGGGATGATTATTATTATTTTTATATTGCATATTATTGGAACTTATTTTCATAGACGAGTTCCATGGATAGTTTAATGTTTCTATTATTATTGACATTGGTCAGAGTTATTCGCTAGATTTTTGGCTTACTCTTCTATTTCTTTATTTTAGAGTAGTAAAATTAGAAGAGGATGACTCTAGAGCCATCTAGAGCTAAGGATGATAGTGATTATGCAACCTAGCTGGAGAGGATATTTATTTTTATTTGTATATTCTAGACATACATTATGTTTTTTCATATTTTATTTTATTGGGATATTTGGGGCTATGTTTTTTCCCCATGTTTTGATGTATGAGAAT
The DNA here is from genome assembly GCA_025585075.1 of Nepenthes mirabilis. NCBI lineage: Eukaryota > Viridiplantae > Streptophyta > Magnoliopsida > Caryophyllales > Nepenthaceae > Nepenthes > Nepenthes mirabilis. Next base: position 33,708 of record JAODPA010060997.1, read on the forward strand.
TTAAATATTATAGATCCAATACCTCAAAGAGTCAAACGTCTAATAGATACAACACAACCACACGACTACAAGAATAGTCGCCGTCAAGCTACTCAACCAGAGGTTGAACGGTTTCAAGACAAGAATTCGGTGCATCCCAACAACAATAACCTAATGGCTTAGTTGGAAAGTCCATATGAAATTCAAAGCTAGGCATGCAAGACAAGCATGCAAAAATTACATGCAAACAAGCTTTTCTTCTAGCTTAGTCCATAGAATAAAGAACAACACTAGAAAATAATCTAGATCAGTAGAAGGAGAAAGACCAAAAGACTACTCATTGATGCCAATAATTCCATCAAAACCAATCTCACCATCCTTTGAAAACTGACATCACCTAGATACACCTTCATTGGATCATTGATGTCATCAGGATTAATCAGGTCAAAGCAGCTCAATGGAGTTTGAGAGCAAAACACCCATCTTTTGGCAAAGCGAAAAGCCCCCCACATAGCACAAACAAAGGAAAAAGGTCTCCTATCTATTAGACCACCTACCTCTTCATAAAGGCAAACCCAAGTCACTACAGCCTTACACAGAGCTCGAGATGCCTTAACTTTGAGAGTGACCACATGACAAAGCAAAAACTCATAATTTGCAGCAATGGCTTTGGCATAGGAGTGAGCCTTGGTGGTTACTCTCTCAATCATCATACACATGAGCATGAGATGCCCAAGTGCTCCTCCGTGACCTCAGCCCCCTACAATTGAAGCCCTCTCCTCAGAAGAGACAACAATCACCTAAGAAGTCCCTCAGAGAGGCATAGTAAGTGTCATTTCACTACAAGCACCAAAGACCTCGGGCTGAGCTCAGTGGTTTACTAATATCATTGATTCGCTCTTGAAGAAAGCTCAATAGGCATAGCCTGAATAGACAGCACACCAAGTGGAGGGAGAAACAGCAAGCTAAAAGTGCTAAAGCAAAGATAAGAGCAATGCTCCACAAAAGAAGACTAGATGCAAAAAAAAAAAAATAAAAGAATATGCAGTAGCAGCCAGCACGGATTGAGATGGAATCTAAGGGACTCTTGCATTTGGAAGAGAAGATGGTAAGCTTTTTGTAGTCTACTCCATTTTAATGGCACTAACAGTGTTGCAAGCGGATGTCTGCACTAGAGAAGCATCAGGGTCCTGATACTGAGTGAAGCCAACTCTCTCCTCTTCTGGGAAGGAACAGTGGCAGGGAAAGTAAAAGTCTTGACAATATCGTCTCCAATGCCAGAAAGCCACTCCACCCTCCCTCAAATGTACTTAGCTGAGAGCAAGCCAATGCGCTTCAAGTGTCTAGATATCATCAAATCCTCAGCAACAGAACACACATGGTCACATCAATCCATTCAGCCGAAAACGCATTGCACAAGCCTCTAAGGCTTTATAATATCTCCACTAGTGCAGAAGCCATGGTCTTTCAAATGGGCTTTTCAAAAAGCAATACAGCATGCCAAGGAAGAAGAAGCTCTCTCCCAAAAAAGAGGCAACATTAGAGCGAACTCTAGGGATGTCTCACCTAGTTGCCTAGTGCACTATTTCTCAACTCGCTAATGTACACGGAGTTTAACAATGCGAACAACTCTAGAAGAGTGCCTAGGGCTACAAACAGAGCAAGCCAAATCAGAATGCAGTGATAGGTTAAAAAACCTAAGAAGGAAGGTCGATTTCTATGCCTCCTATATACCAATAAGCCTTAGGCAGTGTGGCCAAAGAGAACACCAAACAAAGAGTACCTTCCTCCACAAAGCCGCCAAATTGACTTAGAAATAATGGATATGCAGTCAAGGCAAAGATAAAGATTTCAAGATAGTATCATTCCGACAATCATCTATAAGAAAAAGCTTGGGTCTAGACAATTCAAATTGAAGACAAGCTAACACCCTCAAATCCCGAATTCAGCCATCAAGGTTTGTGGGTCAGTGATAAGTTCAACAAATAAATGGTAAGATGCAAACCCAAGACACCAGGAGATTTCAAAACCACAAGGTCCAAGTGGCCAAGTGGTCAAGTAATCACCTTGCCAAATTGCCGAACTGCTTGGATATCGAGCTATCGAAATGTCAAGCCACCCAATTAGAACAAGCATATTGTCAGGTAGCAAGCCAAGAGAATCAACGAACCAGGGCAAGCAGATTGCAAGAAGGCGGATGGAAGAAGACCAGCCAAATTGAAATGTTGTCATGCCAAGGACAACGAGCAAAAGGACGGATTGTCGACAATCCGGCTACAAGTACTAGTTGACCAATGGTCAACTACATCCCTCTCAGTCGCAAGTGGCGTCAACCAAATCTACAAGCGAACCATTTAAATCCTGAAATTAAGGAGCCGTGGTCCAACATCCAAACCCCGTTCAACAAAACCACGCTATGAAGAATCATTAAGTTCACATTCATAAATGTGACATTTAATCCTGAAAATATTAACTCCTCGAAAGAAGAATGGCTACCCAGTAAAGGATATTAACTCCTTAAAAGAAGAACCGTCTATCAAGTACTTGACTATAACACCTCCGAAGAAAAACAGTTCATTACTACCTGGGAGGTCACTATATCACCCTCAGCATAAGGCCCCAAGCCTCTATAAATACAAAGCTCCTTAACACAAAAAGGGCATCATCATGATTTGGTGCTTTAACAACTTAAGCATTCATAAGAGTCACGGATATAAAAATCGTCACCAATATTAGTATTGATTACAACCACATTAGTGTTGGACATATCAGACAATATATGTCGGTATCAGATATATTGAATTAAAAATATATGAAAATCGCATATTCACTGGGCCGTATCAACCGATATATCAATCAAATATCAAATATATAGATAGTTATTCAAATATTGGCAAATATATCACAGCATTGTCATGGTATTGAAAAATACATGTATTGCAGGATCATATAACAATACATAGATAGCTACTATAGAGAATTGTAGAGATTTGCAGGGCGCGAGAAGAATTGTCTTCCTAAAGGTGAGAGGCTCCTAAATGAAAAGCACTATCTCCAGCCTTTCCATCCATTTAACGGCAGCAAAGAGGTTTTAGGGTATCAATTAGAGATTCTTCTGTACTCTGATGCCCACTCAGGGATGGCTTGGGATACAACTTTTGTGCAGAATGCTCAACAATGGGGATAAGAAACCGTATCTAGTTTAATTGATTTGTTGTGCAGCTTACAAGCAGAAACATTTAACAAGAAAGGGGGGAATAGATAGGAAAGGAGAGGACTGGGTCAGGTGGAGAAAGGCTTAAAAGGTTTGATTTCAGGTTCCTTACCTGGTCATTATTAGAGAAGTTTCAATTGGAAGTATGCAAATGTTTAATCAATCTGAACCACCAATACAACTACCTGGTTGGATGTTTTTTCTGCTGGGAAGGGCAGTTGGGAAGCATTTTAGCCATTGCAGTCAGTGGAAAAGAGGAAACGTTGCAAGTCAGTGATGATTTTTTGAAGACCTCCTGCCAAACTCATAGTGTGTAAAATATCTGCTTCCACATAGTGACCACTTCAGTATGCTTTTTTTTACCATCTCTGTATCAGTATAGGAGAGGGATATAATGAACTAGTAAAGCCTTGGGGCTTCATCACCAATGAATTACTCAAGTGCTTTAACGTTTTTCTCCTTGCCAAAAAGCATATCAACCTACAAAGTGAAATGACCTACAGTTATCATGGATGTAAACAAGGGTATCGATATCGGTATCAGTCAAGGTGATATCAGTATCAGGCAATACGTAATATTATCGGATATATCGAATGGAAAACATTTTTTGAAAATCATAAGTTGGCAGGATCATGTTAATCGAGACAAAAATATATCGTGATATTATCGGGGTATCAAAAAATATTGGTATCGAAGAGCCCCACCAATATATAGCAGCCAATATTTGCATCAATAATAGTCATGGATGAAAATATTGATGTCGGTATCGGTATAAGATGTATTGTACAATAAGTATCAATATTAAATATATTTGAAGGAAAAAATTTCTAAAATTGTAAGCTGACAGGCCATATCAACTGATACATCGGTTATATACGACTGATATTTTAAATATCGGCTAATATATCATAATATATCACCGATATTTCGAAAAATATTAGTATTTGAAGATCTGATACCTATATATATCGGTCGATAATTGTATAAATGCCTATAGTGCTATAAAATATGACGCCCTTTAGCTAACATGCACTGTAAGTTGTGCCTATACAGTGGTTGTTATAGAAGTATTTTTTTGGATGGTCACAAGAAATTTATTGAAGTTGTGAACAACATTTGCCATATGTCCCCTCTTCAAAATCTCTTTGATCCCATAACACTCAAGTATATATATATATACACTTCCACCTAATGTTTCGTGAGTTCTTTCCAGCATGTTAAAATTGCTGATTAAAGAACGTATTTCCAATTCCACTGTGCTTTTGTACAAGTAAGGCATATTTTGGACACTATCGATGCTTATTACCATGATTATATCACGATATAGTACCATATCAGTGATATATCATGATATATTAACCAATACATTTGATATAGCTCCTGACATTTCCCTGTCAATTCACGATTCTCAGTGCAAATTTTATGTCAATACTGCCGCTTTGGATAATCCATTTCTCCTCTGTTTTTTGCTTGTTTTGAAGCATTTTCAGGCCTAAAATATTTGGAAAAGTATGAAATGCAATTCTGAACTAATTGCTGAAGTTCCAGGATGTTGAGTCAGGTTTCCTCTTGATTAAATACCTTCTACTAACTCCTGGTCCAAATTTTAAGGATTTGTCTGTGGGACTCAGTGACAAGAACTATGCAAAATGCTGTCCTTAGGGAAAATGTAGCACCATTCTGAAGGTGGTCGTCTTGCGGTGGTTAGAGTATTTTGGCCCACATCCTATTTTCAAAACACTGCCCACAACTCTAACATCTATTTGTGATAGCATTTAATAAAATGGAGCACTGTTACCTTGGCCATTCAAGAAGGTGGCTTGAAGGTCACGGAAGTATGCATTTAACAAGGGTCCCCTGGGGTAGCGCTTGTGCTGTTTTTTTTTTTAAATGCTTTGGCTCTCAGAGACCCAGGGGGTGTACACCTGTGACATGCACTCTATTCTGTTGCCTCTACTACAATTTTTCCTATATCAAAACACAAAGACTTGGGCCTTTTAAACTAGTCATTGCGTCAGTTAGAAACTGATCTACATTAAGGCTGTAAGAAAGGATCATGGTGGCCGCCAATGTTCGAATATTAAGGTTGAACAGAAATTAAAGTGCTGTAAATGTCTAAAATACCGTTCATTACTGGAACTAAAGGTTGCAGTGCAAATTAAGCCTAGTGGTGATGTTATCAACCATGATGAAACTATAGGTGGTCAAGTAAAAAAAAATTAAGTGGAAGTTGGTGGTTTATACAAAATAACCCGAGGCATGTGCCTGGCAATTTTGCAAGGTAGTTGGACAAGAATTGGTGTAGGCCTGCAATGCAAGTGCCAGGCAGCCAAGTTGGCTTCAAGTACCACAATTAATCAGTTTGTATGATTAATTACCCTCAATTGTTGTAGGACTGCAGCAAATTTTTTTAATCCAACATGCTGAAATTTGACCCTACTTTTTTTTTAGTTTATATATTTTCATCCCATTAAATTCAATGAACTTTGGGTTTTTCTATTTCTGTCGCAATTTTGGTATATAATCCTTTTGAGTATGTAATGAGAAATGTGAGTAAAGAAAATAATTGTAAATGTGATCCATAGAGGATTATTGTGTTCAGTTTACAATTATGTTGCAATTTTAGAAAATTCTAAATGTTTTCTTATTGTGAGTTTTACATGTAAATTTTTTATTATGATTTTAGAAGATTGTATGTCTGTCATTATTAACATAGTTGAGTCCAGGAATAAGTAGACATCCTTCATTATTTTCTCTATTTTATCAAGCAATTGTTGCAAGCTTCTTATGTACCTTTATTCAGAGTTGAATTTAAGGAATATTGTTGAAGGTGGAATTGTACCTTCACGGCACATTCCCCATCATTTTGGTATCAGAGCCAAATAGCTCAAAGCCATACTTCAGGATTCATTGTGATTGCAGCAATTGTTCATATTTTCCATCAAAATGGGAGTTGGCAAGACATATTGCAATCTGCACATCGTCTCACTAACACTACTCTGAGAATCCTCACAGCCACTACCCCTCTCTTTGATCACCACCACTGACACTCAATAGCAGCATAACCCATTTCGTAAGAATGCTACCACTTCATCAAACACCAACACCAGCCAAAATTTCCATCACCTAATCCAAAACCGCAGTCTCTATCCTCGTCAACATTTTAGAACAAACACACAATCCTGAACTCTAGACTTCAGCCACCTTCAAAAACTGCCAAAAGCTCTTGTTGAGCAACTTTTACCACCTCAGTTGATTCCTTGCCTTGCAATCATGTGAGGTGTGTCAGTTGCACATTAATGTGTTCCTTTTCTCTCAGCTTTCAAAACAGAGCAGAAACTTGGTCTTGGGTCTCGGTTAAGAATAGATTTGACCCACTTTTTTCCTCTTTATTTTATTTTGGACGCAATTTCCTTGTCCACAATTTACAATAAAAAAGCCAGCTTTTTGGAACCAGAAAAAAGGAACCTGTAGCCCACTAATATTTTACATAGCTGAGCCCATTTTTGTTATCAGTTTCATGCACCTATAATCTATGGAGCAGCTTGTTGAAGAGGTTAACATACTTCCAATGGATTTGAGGGAAAATCCTTTCAAAATGGAACCTACTGCCTATTTATTTCAAACTGAGCTTTAATAAAACAGTATCTGGTCTTCATCCTCAAAAGAGTCCAGGTGAAAATCAAGTTAACTACCTGATTTAGTGGACACGAACAGCCTGAATCTCTTCTTCATTTGTTTAGACAGGAGGAGGACTTCTTACTTGCCACTCCACATTTGAAGTGAAGAACCACTTCTCTGCTAAAGCTAGCTGTACAGGTTACACTAGTTGTCAAAGACAATATTACATTCTTCTAGGAAGAAATTCATTAGCGATTAAGCTGATGAAAGCCATGATTTGTGAGAAATTCCTGCCAGTTAATTGGGCACTACAAAAGCATGTATTGGAAGGAGCTTTTGATGAACAGGACATTGTAAAAGAACAAGATGAAATTTTAGAAGATGATTGATATAACCAACATTGTAGTGTAAAATATATTGAATGCTTTATTTCAGACGAGTTCTTTTTAATCCACACCAGTCGCCACATATGACAGTAGAGTTTTCACTCATTCCTCACTAAGAAGCCTCAAAAAGCCCATAATTGCTTCTATACGACAACAGTTGTTTTGTCTCCATGATTCCCATGCTTGATGATTCTCCTCCTTTCATAAAACTCAAGAACGAGTGTTTTCAAAGAGGGGGAGAATAATGAGTGCAAGTATTGGAAATAACTAGAATTTTGGATCAGTAGGGAATAATTTGTTAATTGAGAATTCAATAATAATTTACACAATTTCAGATATTTTTCTTATTTTTTAGGTACTTCTAGCTATATATCATTGCTATAATATTTAGAGATTCCAAGTCTAATATTTGTATGTAAGCTGAATACAATTATAATTAGGTTATCTTAATTATTTTTTCATTCTTCAAGTAATTCATCTTATAAATGAGCCTCTTAGAAATATTTTTGTTCAACGTTGAACTAATGCAATTTTATTTATGTTAGGCGTGTTCCAACATTGCTCATTCCCCATCAGTATGTTGATCGCATGTCTAACTATGTCAACTCTGTACACATCTTATCCAAATCGTCTTTACCAATTCTCAAATGCACCTCATTGATGCATCTCTTGACATAAGTCTGAAGAGCAAATGTCAACAGTCAACACCCAAAGAGAGTTTCACCCACTGCCCACTCCCTTCCTTCTTAGATCCACTAGTAAAACTATTACATATACTGAGCTCCTCTCCCTCATTGACATCCAGGCAATCAGTCACAGCTCAAACTTCTTTTGTGCTTGAATTTTTTTTATCCGATAGTGTGGGCTGCACAACAGGGCGTAATCTTCCCCCACACTAAAAACCCCTCCCTCGTAACCCAAATGCATTTAGATTTGACATTGTGACTGATAATCTATGGAGCAGCTAACTGGTACAGTGATGTAGAAGTTATGGAAGCCAACAAATACAGTTCTAGACATATCCAGGTAGCCTAAGAATCTACAAGGATTAGTTCTAGGCTTAAAAGATACATTTTGTTGCATGCAGTAGAGAAAAAAAATATTCCAATACCATCTGTGTGTGATTATGTACAATACAGACGGAAAGAAATAGAAGAGCTTTTGAGGTGAGGCAAGTGCCTTGAAATACTTCCAAACAAGTGGATTAGTAGCAAAAAACACGACAACAAGCACAAAAGATTTTGTGAAAAGGACACAAAGGAGAAAAACAAATCATCATGTGATCAAGTCACATGCCATGTGGTAGTTGTTATCTAGCACTGAGTAGATTCGACATAAAAAGGAAATTATAATGAGTGTTTGTCATACCTCAGGATAAAGATTATTGTATTGGCAATATACGCAACCATTTCCCTACATTTGCGTATGTATTAGACAAAGGCATTAGAAAAAATAATGTGAAAGCAATAGAGGCATGTATTTTTACATTGGTCATTATAACTGCTATTATTAAAATAAGTATTTGTAAAAACAAAAAAATAGATTATCTAATATTCAAAAAATATTTTTGCTTATAAGGTAATATACAAGCACCGTATAAGACTTTAATGACAATAGTTTACCAAGGCGCTCGTGTCAATCTGTGTATTTTCACTCTATAAGAACATACAAGAAATTTCTAATTTTTTAGCATTATGAGAAATATAAAGGAGATTTTACCTCTAAAATGTAGATTAACCAACTCTAAAGAATACAGGTAAAAAATAGATACTTTAGAGATCTATAAGCTTTAACCTTTTCCTTACAACAGGTAACAGCAACAACTAAAGGTCAGCCTTGGCATGTTACCTGATAAGATCAATAAAAGATAACTTGTTCCTTTTAAAAGTTGATTACCATAGTCTAAAGCACACAAATAAAACATGGATGCTTTAGAGATCTATAGCCTCTAAGATTCTCCGTTAACATATTACAGCAATAACTAAAGGTGACCCTTGGCATGATTTCAGGTTGCTGACATAGGTTTACCACTTTATACATAAAAACTAAAAGCAGAAAGATCAAACTGACATAGGTTTACAGATGAAGCTTTCAAACAAATACACTCATATAATGAATGTTAGATGACCTTGTATATGCTCCAATGAAATATATAGACCTGAAGGAATGTTGGTAGCACAATGAGAAACCGGTATCCTTCAGCAAGAAATATTCAAAACACTACTTCAACTGGCTTTTATTCTTACATAGCATACAAAATAGTTCCTTTTCACTTCCCAAAAGTAAAATCAACTAAATGATAAATAAACCTCAATACACAACTAAAGATGTCTCAATATAATGACTGGCAGAGTATTTTCCTTTGAAAGTAATAAGCTATTATATTATACATACCAGAAGTGATGCAAACTCTGTTGCCCATCACCTTTGAATGCTGTTCTAGCAGCTGCAGCATAAAACCTGGAAATATTTTTTTGATTAAAATGAATCATTCTCATTTTAGACAAATCTTGTTGACCAAATCAACTTACATTCCTAACGTCATCACTGTTAACACACCCGATACATCCGCTCCCTCTTGAGCCTGCGACAAATTGAAACAAATCCAACAATCACACTAATTGCAAATTATAGAGGCCTATTCAGTTGAAAAAACTGAGATAACTTTCTTAAAAACTTTCCTGTGAAAACAAAGAATCTGAAAAATCTATTGATTTACAATAGAATCAAGATAAACATGTTTTCATGGAAAACTATGAAAATGGAGACCTAAAAATTAAATTAATAAATAAATAGAAAATAGTACACACAAACGGCTTTCATAAATAAACCCACACTACTACTATGAAAGAATTTGCAAACTACATTCAAGTACAAGATAGATGTTTGAGTCGAAGCAATTGGTTGATTTAGTCAAAATAACACAATGTACAAAGAAAGGAAGGCAGCTTAGAAATCGCTCCACAGAGAACAAGATTTTCCACAGGATGAATCTCTCACAATAACTCTCTACAAATTTAGAAATGGGGAATCATGTTGAATATAGGGATCAGATTCAGCAAGTTACAAGGGACTTGTACAAAGAATTGTCCATGTGGGAATATCAGAAAGGCCCATTTAGGATGGGTTGCTTTTTTATCTTAACTTGTTGACACAAATCTTCTAGAAGCTCCCGTTTCCATATAAAGGTATGGGAACCTAAGGGAGAATAGAAGGAGGCAAGCCTCCATTTCTGAATGGGTTTACTATAGGTTTCTTCTATATGTGATGATTTGTGTGCACTCTTCCTCAATCAAGCTACCTTCTAAAGGAGCTTGAATGCAACTTATTATCATACTTCACTAGCAAATCGCCAGAGAGGAGGATGTCAATGCTTTTAGACAGATTATTATTATAGGAAGTGCATACAGGACCATAAATTCATAGTGATATGCTGAACAACCTGATTTAAAAGGTGCTCCGCTGGGAATTTTCTTGCAATAGGCATATGCAGTCATTAGCAGTACGTAGATTCCAGATGCAGCTTTAATTGTTACCGTGCTTACAGATTCCAGACTAAGATGTCCCAGTGTGGTTTGCAATTTAGAGAAGGCCTTTAACAACGAAGCATGATTTGCTTAAAAGAATGGGCATCAACCACAGGTGCAGATGGATTTAATTCTATGATTCAAACTGCTCCATTCATCCATGTCAAGCTGTTCGATTTTTTTCCAGGAGCTCTAAAGCTTGAGAGAGAGAGAGAGAGAGAAACTCTTTAGCCACATTTTTCTGTGGTATGGAAGCCTTAAGCAAGACGATAAATAAGGCTGTGAAAGAAAGTATGATTTAAGGTTTCTTTGCAGGCTTCCATGACAGCTCAACCAAATTCTATCTCATATGCTTCTAGCAATCGCTTTTCCACTTGTACTTTTGACATTGCAATCACTACAATTTTTTCAGATTTATTCCGCAATGTCTTGTGGCAGTGGCAAGCATGAGGAACAATCCAGATTCCAGACAAAAGCATAGACTCCCTCCTCTAAAACAAGTTCAATTATTGCAGTCAATTCTGCCCAAATCCTAACTCCGCCAATTCCTTTGAGCAATCAACTTCATCCTACACACCCGACAGCAATTAAACTATGAAGTCCAACCAAGTGATAGCAAGAGCCTATGGCCACACTTCCAACCCTCTCTTCCAAGTACACCGAACACCCGAGTTCATCAAAGAGCTCCGAGTTGAAAATTTGTCCTTCAGTTCTGATGGACCTAAACATAGTGATTGGTAGTTAATGACGATGATGGCTTCCATAAAGAATCATAGGACCACGAAAATACCACTTGGTCCTATTTTCATACACATTCCATTAAATCCTGAACTTTGATAAATGAACATCAGACAATGAAGCTTGCAAAGTTCACCTCTAATCCATCAAATGTAAAGAAAGAAAAGTGCAATGATACTAGGGAAAATCAAAGATCCAACCTTTTCCATCAAATCTAAACTCATCCAAAAAAAGGTCTCCACATCACTTGCATCTATCGATAGCATATAAAACAACCTCCAAGCAATCACAAATAAAAGGCAATTTCAATAGAAGCTGAAACAGTCTTTGTGCCCTCCTTTTGTTCCTCTACAATGACAATACCAACATTCTCATAGTCTCAGACTCATTTCGTTGCCAAACTGAATGGCTTTCTTAAGTCCATAAACATCTAAGGACATTGACCATAATTAAAAATCAAGCTAACAGCCACAGAGATAAAAAAAAAAAAAAAGGAACACATTTCTGTGTGTGTGTGTGTGTGTCTGTGAGAGAGAGAGAGAGGAGTGAAGGCTTTGAGAGGGTATATAATATTAGGATTCAGCCATGATTGGTTGATTCCGCGTTTCTTCTATTTATGTAGGTTTTTGAAGGAGTCTCTTTCGTTTTGGAACACTATTTGTAAAACTTAGTATCCCAATTTATTTGAGATTGTAGACCTTTTTTTTGTAAACTTAGCCTACAAATAAATGAACTGGTCTCACAGCAGTTTGATACGTCTAATTACAGTTGTCATGCAATTGAAGCAAATATTGATACAGTTCAAGGAAGCAAAAATATTGATGTTAGGTGATGTTTGGTTGGAGGGAATAGAAATTCTATTCCCTCCTTATTCTTGGTGGAACCGTTTGGTTGCACTTTAAGTTGGGAATAATATTCCCGAAAGAATAGTTATTCCTTGATTACAATGAATAACTATTCCTTGATGCCATTAGGTTTTTTTTATTCCTTGTTGGGGAGGAAAAAGAATTCCCACCCAATTTTTTAATTAATCCAAATTTGCCCTCCATTTTGCCGCACGTTTTGTTGCCCAGAAACCTAAGGAGTAGAAGCAAGCTACCTTAGCTCTGCCAGGCACTGGACAGGGGTTAGCTCTGTAAATGTGTAGAGCCAAGTGTAGTGTGGTGTAGTAGTAGGCACTTCTAGGCCCCTTCCCGGCTACTGGATCACTCCAGTGCTTCGGGTACTACGGACCCTCTGCCATCCATTGCAGCAAAGCCGTTTCATGAGCGGGGGGGCTAAGCGCAGTTCTTTGAATCAAAGGTTGAATGAAATCGATTCTTTTTTAGATATCAAAATAGAAATCGGATAGGATAGATCTATCTTTCTATTCATATAGATGAAAAAAAGACATTTTTTAAGTAGAGTAGCAAGAAGCCCCAAATCCTTGATTTGGCCATCTCTCCCCGTTTCTTCCTCTCTTCCCTCCCTCTACCTCTCTCTCTCTCTCGCACGCCGCTTCTTCGCTTCCTCTTCCTCATCTTCTCTTTATTTTCAGTGGCCATTCATCGTTGTCGGCCGCTTCCCTTTCCTCATTCATCCAATCGACCGTTTCTTTGTCGCCCTTAAATATTTGGTGATTTTCTTCTTCATTTGGACACGCGAATAGCAGAGAATAGAGAGTAAGACTAGGCTGCTGTTATTGTTTCCGTCGCCGTTGTTAATCGACGCCAGTGGGGATGTCGCCGTGACTGTTCGAAGCCGCCGCTGCCGCTATTTATCGTCGTTGCTACAGTGCTGTTGCAAATCAGGCAAGTAAATCTTCCATTGCATTGCAAGTGAAATGTCTCTCTCTTTGCAAGTAATATTCCTATTTTCTGCTAGTAATTTGGCTTCTCTGTTTTTCCACCTTCTCTTGCCATCATCCGTCACTCTTGTGTAAGAGAACAGAACTTCATGCTCTGTTTACGCGACCAGTTGAATTGTGTATATGTATAGTCCTGTGTTATTATATGGAAGACGGTATATAATTATGTATGTACAAGTGCATGTGCATTTGTGTACAGTGCGTTTATATATATTTTTTTTTAATTATTTATTTATGTATATGGACAGTATGATGACAGCATATAAACATTTATATTCGTAGGAAAGGATGTGGGTTGTAGATATTAATTATGGTATATATTGCCATGCAGATGTATGTTAAAGTGTAAAAAAAGTGTGATTAGATTGGTCAGTAATTTGAGGAGTATTCCAGGAGGACCCTAGTGAGGTAAGCTGGGAAAGTAGAACACAAATAATAATTGTGAGTTTTGTTAGGAAGTGATAAGATAAAAAGTAATTTGTGACTTTAGAAATAGGATTGATACGCCGGAATAAACTAGTAAGAGTGTCAAGGAATGGATGAATAATTAATTAAATATTCTTGGTTTTTCTTGATAAATTTCGATAATTTATTCTTTGCACTAATTTTGTTAGCGTGCGTAAATTTTCTTGACACTCTATGGCTAGGTTGAGAAAAATGTAGGAAAATACTAAGGGATCTAGTCGAATTGGAGGCTACGACACCTTAATGTGATCTATTCTTTTTTTTTTTATATTGATTTCGTATTTCGAAGATTGAGATTATTTGGATGGATACTTATAGTCCTATGGATATTATGCGTGGAATATCGATGGATATCGTACTTAGGAGGTGCTGGGTTTGACTCGTTGTGGATATGAGTATTCTGTACCCGACGGGGCGTGTATCATAGTGGATCACCAAAATATGTGCAAGACATATTCTAGGTTACCCAATGGGATAACGGGAATATTATTCATGTGGATTGAGTATGATACTTGTATACTACAGCTGGCAAGTATCATGAGATCATAGAGTTAATCGCTTGTCAAACTATAACTATAGCCTCAGCTCCTTAACCATTCACGCAATTAACCATCCCTTGTAACAACCTAACCACTTGCTTAACTAATCTTCTAACCATTTTAACTCTTCATGCTTGATGCATCTTATGAGACCTAGCTGACTTGCCTTCAGTTTGGCTCTTTTAAACATTTTGTCTAGGACATGGCATAACACTAGAGTGCCAATGTAACATATTCTAAAGGATATATAGTGAGGAATGCAGCCAAAAATCTCAATTTAATTGTCAAAGTAACAAAGTCGTCGCAATGTAATTCTAAAGAATATATAGAATTGGTTGCTTGTCAAACTATGACTATAGCCTTAGCTCCTTAACTATTCACACTATTAATACAATGATAGCCATCCCTTGTAACAACCTGACCACTTGCTTAACTAATCTTCTAACCATTTTAACTCTTCATGCTTGATGCATCTTTTGAGGCCTAGCTGACTTGCCTTCAGTTTGGCTCTTTTAGACATTTTGTCTAGGACATGGCATAACACCAGAGTGCCAATGTAACATATTCTAAAGAATATATAGTGAGGAATGCAACCAAAAGTCTCAATTAGATTTTCAAAGTAACAAAGTCGTCACAATGTAGATTTGACATCAAGTTGATGCTTTTACACATGACAGAACAAAGTCACTTTTAGACAATCCTTGTCTATAGCTAATATTATCACGTTTGATGGACAAATTTATTTTGACATCTTCAAATAAAGCTTCCTGCATGTAATTCTATTGTCCACCGAAAAGGAAACCAAGCTAGAGCAGGGAAGTAGAAAATGAGGACCTTTTAATCCACAATCAATCCCATGGATTCATTGGATGTACAAATAATTAGATACTTGCAATATTTAGATAGTGGTTACTTTGAGTAACACTTCTGTGGATATCGTTTCAAAATTTCAAAAGAAGTGGAGCAATCAACACAAGGACTATAAGCCTATTTTCGTAGACGGAGCACCTACAAATTTGCATTTAACAAGGGTCCCCTGGGACCTATGGATTCCTGGGATATACAAATAATTAGATACTTGCAATATTTAGATAGTGGTTACTTTGAGTAACACTTCTGTGGATATTGTTTCAAAATTTCAAAAGAAGTGGAGCAATCAACACAAGGACTATAAGCCTATTTTCGTAGAGGGAGCACCTACAAATTTGCATTTAACAAGGGTCCCCTGGGACCTATGGATTCCTGGGATATACAAATAATTAGATACTTGCAATATTTAGATAGTGGTTACTTTGAGTAACACTTCTGTGGATATTTTTTCAAAATTTCAAAAGAAGTGGAGCAATCAACACAAGGACTATAAGCCTATTTTCGTAGAGGGAGCACCTACAAATTTGCATTTAACAAGGGTCCCCTGGGAAGCACTAGTGCAGTTTTTTTTAAATGCTTTGGCTCTCAAAGACCCGGGGGGTGTACACCTGTGATATGCACTCTATTCTATTGCCTCTACTATAATTTTTCCTATATCAAAACACAAAGGCTTAGGCCTTTTAAACTAGTCATTGCATCAGTTAGAAACTGATCTACATTAAGGCTGTAAGAAAGGATCTCCGTGGCCGCCAATATTAGAATATTAAGGTTGAACAGAAATTAAAGTGTAGTAAATGCCCAAAATACCGTTCATTACTGGAACTTAAGGTTGCAGTGCAAATTAAGCCTAGTGGTGACGTTATTAACCATGAGGAAACTATAGGTGGTTAAGTAAAAAAAAAAATAGTAATTAAGTGGATGTTGGTGGTTTATACAAAATAACCTGTGGCATGTGCCTGGAAATTTTGCAAGGTTGTTGGACAAGAATTGGTGTAGGCCTGCAATGCATGTGCCAGGCAGCCAAGTTGACTTCAAGTACCAGAATTATCACTTTGTATGATTAGTTCCCCTCAATTGTTGTAGGACTGCGGCAAATTTTGTTAATTCATCATGCTGAAATTTGACCCTACTTTTTTTATAGTTTATATATTTTCATCCCATTAAATTCAATGAACTTTGGATTTATCTATTTCAGCCATAATATAATCCTTTTGAGTATGTAATGAGAAATGTGAGTAAAGAAAATAATTGTAAATGTGGATCCATAGGGGATTATTGTGTTCAGTTTAGAATTATGTTGCAATTTTAGAAAATTCTAAATACTTTCTTATTGTGAGTTTTACAGGTAAATTTTTTATTATGATTTTAGAAGATTGTATGTTTGTCATTATTATTAACGTAGTTGAGTCCTGGAATAAGTAGACATCCTTCATTATTTTCTCTTTTTTGTCAAGCAATTGTTGCAAGCCTCTTATGTACCTTTATTCAGTGTTGAATGTAAGGAATATTGTTGAAGGTGAGATTGTACCTTCACGACACATTCCCCATCATTTTGTTATTAGAGCCAAATAGCTCAAAGCCATACTTTGGGATTCATTGTGATTGTGGCAATTGTTCATATTTGCCATCAAAATGGGAGTTGGCAAGACATTGCAATCTGCACGTCATCTCACTAACACTACTCTGAGTACCCTCATGGCCACTACCCCTCTTTGCTCACCACCACTGACACTCAGTAGCAGCATAACCCCTTCCATAAGAATGCTACCACTTCATCAAACACCAACACCAGCCAAAATTTTCATCACCTAATCCAAAACCGCAGTCTCTATCCTTGTCAAAATCCTAGAACAAACACAATCCTGAACTCTAGACTTCAGCCACCTTCAAAAACTGCCAAAAGCTCTTGTTGAGCAACCTTTACCACCTCAGTTGCTTCCTTGCCTTGCAATCATGTGAGGTCTGTCAGTTGCACATTAATGTGTTCCTTTTCTCTCAGCTTTCAAAACAGAGCAGAAACTTGGTTTTGGGTCTTGGTTAAGAATAGATTTGACCCACTTTTTTCTTCTCTATTTTATTTTGGGCGCAATTTCCGTGTCCATGATTTACAATAAAAAAGCCAGCTTTTTGGAACCAGAAAAAAGGAAGCTGTAGCCCACCAATATTTTACATAGCTGAGCCCATTTTTGTTATCAGTTTCATGCCCTACAATCTATGGAGCAGCTTGTTGAAGATGTTGACATACTTCCAATGGATTTGAGGGAAAATCCTTTCAAAATGGAACATGCTGCCTATTTATTTCAAACTAAGCTTTAATAGATCATTATCTGGTTTTCTTCCTAAACAGAGTCCAAGAGAAAATCCAGTTGACTACCTGATTTAGCGGACAAGAACAGCCTGAATCTCTTATTCACTTGTTTAGACTGGTGGAGGACTTTTTACTTGCCACTCCGCATTTGAAGTGGAGAACCTCTTCTCTGCTAAAGCTTGTTGTGCAGGTTATGGTAGTTGTCAAAGGCAATATTACATTCTTCTAGGAAGAAATTCATTAGTGATTAAGCTGATGAAAGCCATGATTTGTGAGAAATTCCTGCCAGTCAATTTGGCACTAGAAAAGCATGAATTGGAAGGAGCTTTTGATGAACAGGATGTTGAAAAAAAACAAGATGAAATTTTAGAAAATGATTTATATGACCAACATTGTAGTGTAGAATATATTGATTGCTTTATTTCTTATGAGTTATTTGGAATCCACGCCAGTCCACATGTGACAGTAGAGTTTTCACTCATTCCTCACTAAGAAGCCTCAAAAAGCCCATAATTGCTTCTATACAACAACAGTTGTTTTGTCTCCATGATTCCCTTGCTTGATGATTCTCCTCCTTTCATAAAACTCGAGACCAAGTGTTTTCAAAGAGGGGGAGAATAATCAGTTCGAGTATTGGAAATAACTAGAATTTTGGATCATTAAGGAATAATTTGTTGATTTAGGATTCAATAATAATTTTGACAATTTTAGATATTTTTCCTATTTTTTTAGGTACTACTAGCTATATAATATTGTTATTATAGTTGGAGATTCCCAGTCTAATGTTTGTAGGTAAGTTGAACCCAAGTATAATTCAGCTATCTTAATTATTTTTTCGTTCTTCAAGTAATTCAGCTTATAAATGGGCCTCTTATGAATATTTTTGTTCAACTCTGAACTAATGCAATTTTATTTATGTTAGGCGTGTTCCAACGTTGCTCATTTCCCATCGATATGTTGATCCCATGTTTAACTATGTCAACTCTGTACACATCTTATCCAAATCGTCTTTATCAATTCTCAAATGTATCTTATTGATGCATCTCTTGGCATAAGTATGAAGAGCAAATGTCAACAGTCAACACCCAAATAAAGTTTCACCCACTGCCCACTCCCTCCTTTGATCCACTAGTATAACTATTACTTATACTGAGCTCCTCTCTCTCATTGACATCCAGGCAATCAGTCACCGCTCAAATTTTTTTTGTGCTTGAATTTTGTTATCCAGTGTGGGCTGCACAACAAGGCATAACCTTCTCTCACACTGAAAACCCCTTCCTCGCAACCCGAAAGCATTTAGATTTGACATTGTGACTGATAATCTATTGAGCAGCTAACTGGTACAGTGATGCAGAAGTTGTGGAAGCCAGCTAATACAGTTCTACACATATCCAGGTATCCTAAGTATCTACAAGGATTAGTTCTAGGCTTAAAAGATACATTTTGTTGTATGCAGTAGGGAAAAAAATATTCTAATATCATCTGCGTGTCATTATGTCCAATACAGGGGGAAAGAAATAGAAGAGCTTTTGAGGTGAGGAAGTGCCTTGAAATACTTAAGCATAAAAGATTTTGTGAAAAGGACACAAAGGGGAAAAACAAATCATCATGTGATCAAGTCACATGACATGTGGTAGTTGTTATCTAGCACCGAGTAGATTCAACATAAAAGGGAAATTATAATGAATGTTTGCCATACCTTAGGATGAGGATTATTGTGTTGGCAATATATGCAACCATTTCCCTACATTTGCGATGTATTAGGCAAAGGCATTAGAAAAACTAATATGAAAGCAATAGAGGCATGTATTTTTACATTGATCATTATAATTGCTACTATTAGGATTAGTGCTTGTAAAAATAGAAAAATTGATTATCTAATATTTAGAAAATATTTTTGCTTATAAGGTAATATACAAGCACCATATATAAGACTTTCATGACAACAATTTATCAAGGCACTTGTGTCAATCTGTGTATTTTCACTTTATAATATCATATAAAAAATTTCTAATTTTTTACCATTATGTGAAAAATAGAGGAGATTTTACCTTTAAAATGTAGATTAACCAATTCTAAAGAACACAATAAAACATGGATGCTTTAGAGATCTACAAGCTTTAACCTTTTACTTAAAACAGGTAAACAGCAACAACTAAAGGTCAGCCTTGGCATGTTACCCGATAAGATCAATAACAGATAACTTGTTCCTTTCAAATGATGATTACCTTAGTCTAAAGCACACAAATAAAACATGGTTACTTTAGAGATCTGTAACCTCTAAGATTCTCCATTAACAGATTATAGCAATAAGTAAAGGTGACCCTTGGCATGATTTCAGGTTTCTGACATAGGTTTACCATTTTATACATAAAAACTAAAAGCAGAAAGAGCAAACTGACATAGGCTTACAGATGAAGATTTCAAACAAGTACACCCATATAATGAATGTTAGATGACCTTGTATATGCTCTAATGAAATATGTAGACCTGAAGGAATGTTGGTGACACAATGAGAAACCGGCATCTTTTAGCAGGAAATATGCAAAACATTACTTTAACTGGCTTTTTTTTTCTTAAAGAAAACACAAAATAGTTCCTTTTCACTTCCCAGAAGTAAAATTAACTAGATGCTAAATAAACCTCAATACACAACTGAAGACATCTCAATCTAATGATTGGCAAAGTATTTTCCTTTGAAAGTAATAAGGTATTATATTATACATACCAAAAGTGATGCAAACTCTGTTGTCCATCACCTTTGAATGCTGTTCTAGCAGTTGCAGCATAAAACCTGGAAATATATTATTGATTAAAATGAATCATTCTCATTTCAGACAAATCCTGTTGACCAAATCAACTTACATTCCTAACGTCATCACTGTTAACACGCCTGATACATCCGCTCCCTCTTGAGCCTGCGACAAATTGAAAACAAATCCAACAATCACACTAATTGCAAATTATACAGGCCTATTCAGTTGAAAAAACTGAGGTGGCTTTCTTAAAACCTTTCCTGTGAAAGAAAAGAATCTGAAAAATCTATTGATTTATTTATTTCCAGATGGAAAACTATATTTCCTTGTTTTCCAAATCTCTAATGCAGCTTAGAAACTCATAAAATGTCAAGATGATGTTTTCAGAAAATTTTCAAGTGTCATAATGCAGTGTTTCAACAGTTTTCTAAATTTAAGCCTATATAACTGATTTTGAGAATTTATGGTGGTAAAAACATTGTTTTACAGCCTTTTAATTTTAAATATATTCCAAATATAAAGTAATATAGAAGATACATAAAAGGGAATTTGAATTAAGTTTTTAATCCACTTTTGTTTGTATTTTTATTGTCATTTTAGATTAAAATTACTTAACAATTCTATTTAACTTTTTAGTCATTACATATAATAGTTTTTTCAATATTGGCAAAAATAGTTGTTGCTTGATATGATGAGCATAAGTGTGGTCCTCTTTTCAGCATTTAGATTATTATCTAATGTTTTTTCTATCTTAATGAATTTTTATCATTTTTGCATCATTGATTTAACAACAAAACCAATTAATTATATTATTATGAGCATTTACTAGGAATCAATATGTCACTATCACACTTGGCTTACAAAAAGCAAGCTCCCATAAGTAAGGTTTCAACTGAATTTGGAAAGAGCTATTGTCCAACATCAATTCAACAACAAAATCAAACTAATCACATAATTAATAATTTCATCATTGTTATTAAGAATTCATATATTGCTAACAATCACACTTGACTTATTCGCAATTATCATAATAAATTGTGTGCTATTTAGCTTAAACTCAACTCGTTAGTTTAGTGAGTTTAAAATTAGGCTCAAGCTCAACTCATTGATTTCATGAGAAGCTCTCGTAAATCAAGTTTGAATAGTTAAATTATTATAAATGAATACACAGTTAGCTTATTATAAGTGAATACATGGGTACTATGGATCCTTTGCCATCCATTGTAGCAAAGCTGTTTCGTGGGTGGGCTAAGCGCAGTTCTTTGAATCAAAGGTTGAATGAAATCGATTCTTTTTTAGATATCAAAATAGAAATCGGATAGGATAGATCTATCTTTCTATTCATATAGATGAAAAAAAGACATTTTTTAAGTAGAGTAGCAAGAAGCCCCAAATCCTTGATTTGGCCAGGAAAGACTGCACTGCTTTGGGCCCAGGAAGCGAAGGGAATGAGCTCGGCTGCTTTTCCTCCACACTTCTTTTTCTCTGTGTCCGTTCCGCATGCGCTTTGCTCTCTTCTTATTCTTCATTGGACGGTTTGGATGGACTTCGCCGTTCTTTCCCAACTAAAATAGAAAAGGCTGTATCACATCGAGATGTCGATTCGTTTTCCGCCCTCAATGAGATGGGGAATTTGTAACCTCCTATTTATATGGGCCCTTCATCTTTCTGAATTGAGGCCCGGCCCGGCTCGCGTCGTTCCAACAACCGGCGGGGAGCACCTCAGTATACGATCGTGCGCAGTAACTGGGAGTCCTATTACACCTAAGGCCAACTTCAATTCACCAAAACAAGGTTCATCTCGTGTAGTGATTGTGGACTCGTACAAGGATATTGAGTAGACGGTTGATGTATCAGACTCGACCCTATCTTTCGTAGCATGCATTCCCATCCGTGTCGCAACTGATTCGGTAAGCTACGTGTCCGGTGCACGGAGAACTGCCTTCGGTCCTCCAAACTAACTTGTCTTAGTAAGGGGCTTGGGAATTCATATTTCGGGGTTGAAGTTTCTCGATGGAGTACATTGGAGGAGGACAGAAGGGCAAAGGAAAAGGCAAATCAAAACCTGCTGAAGGAATCGGGTGAAACTTGTCATTTTCCGCTTCTAAGTCAAGCTTGTCAAGATAATCTTTTAGGATATGTTGTGGTTTTGATCCTAATTCTCATCTGCCAGAACTAACAAGTGAATTAGAGGTAGAGTTGATATACGCAGGAAGGGAAATTGAGGTTGGAGGGCTGGGTTAGAAGGATTGAGAATTATCTCTAATTGGTGGTCATTAGAGTTTTAATTCATCTATTGAATTTGTGGTCTAACATTACGAAATGCATGAATGAATGGTGCTATCTTGGAGTAACCATATGATTTATACCGGATGAAAAGAGATTTTTTTGTTTAGATAGAGATGCCTACCTATGAGAGATTGTCAATACCGAGTGTTTTATCTATCTTCATCCTCCCTTGCACCTCCTTGTCAGGCTTAGCTAGGGTCAAATCCCTGGTTAGTTTCTTTGCTCTTTGTCTAGCAGTCGTTCCTCTTCTTCCTTTTGGCATCTTGTCCTCGGCTATGCTAAACCTTTAAGCCTTCCACCAACGGATGAATACAGAATTTACCCCCTCTATGCATTAACAGGGAAAGCTACTCTTTAATAGTATATGCCGCAAATTTTGTGTTTGCGGTGACCATGAACATACTGCTTGAAAGCCTTCTTTCGTGAGACAGTTGTGATTTTACTTTACTAATAAAAAGGTGGGACAACTTTCAATAGAACATAGAGCTCTACCCTTTTTTACCCTCTCTAGACAAACCCTCTACCCCTGTTCACTTGGGAATGCACTAAAGCCTTGAAGCCAGCTTTCCATTTATTATATTATATTATGTTATGCTATATTATATGAACATTTTCTTTTTTCCTTTTTCTAGAATCAATAGAAAACAGAATTCCTTTGCAGATTACTACTTACCTATCTTTCTCCAAAACCCTCTCCATGCTAAAGGCACAGGCAATACGGCTTTTTGGCTTATTTTTTCTAGACTTCGTAATGATGAGTATACAAACTCTCGTCTAAAACATCAATGTTTATACCGTGTCAAATGCAATTCAGCTGGTCCCTCGAACGAATTTCCATTTGTATCAGTAGACGCCTAACCAAGATATCCTATTTATCCCCGAAGCCGATTATCACATTGTAGAAGGAAGATGGATAGAATCCCTCTTAGCCGATTTGCCCCATGCTTTCCCTTAGATAGAAAGATTTTATATAGTTGCTAATAACTCTCGGATAGAGTATTAGAACGGAAAAATCCATTCAATAATAAAGTAATGGAGCCGCTAGTTCTGCAACTCTGGGAGAAAACTCCGTGATTTAAAAATGAATGGAGTAGAGTTAAGGGGAAATTCTAGACCATATAACCTTGTCAACTAAAGCGGCTGTCACACTATCGGGCCTTTCAGGTTAAGTTAGTGTTCAATGAGCCAATACCCGCTAAGAAAGTTCCTTACTTAAAGGCTTCTAGAAAGCGGTTTAAGAAGAGCACTACTCACGTCAGTGGCATATTTCTATGCGGGTCTTACAAAAAAAGGATTAGGTTATTTTGGTAAATACATCCAACCAACTCCAATTCTTTTACCTATTAACATATTAGAAGATTTCACAAAACCTCTATCACTTAGTTTTCGACTTTTCGGAAATATATTAGCGGATGAATTAGTCGTTCTTGTTCCGGCTATGTATGGTTGGCGTATGACCTATGTGCTTCTTAGCCAAAATAAAAACAACAAAAAAGGATGCTGATACCTATAGTCCAATCTTAAACAAAGAGCAAAGAGGCGATTTGGCCAAAATAAAAACTACAAAAAGGGTGCTGATACCTTTAGTCCAGTTTTGAACAAAGAGCAAGGAGGCGATTTGTTCACTAGGTGATTCTGCTAGCCAAATTGCATTGATGCAATTCATTCACCTTACTATCCTACAGAGCAATTCAGATTCTTTACAAGATTAGGGCTAGGGCGATTCATTCTATTTTCTCTGATGTTCGGTAAGTAAAGCATCTAGCTTAGAAGAGAGACTAAAAAGTAAGGGGAAACACAAATAATACACTTCAAACACTAATGAAGTGCATTGGAAACAAGTCTCTCTTGTCGAAACAGTACCAGTTAAATGAGCAAAGCCCCAAATATTTGCAGCACTTGATAATTAAGTCAAGCTCTTAAATTTCATTACCTTTCATGTCACCTCTGCTTAACCATGCTCTAAATTCAAAGTTAAAAATCTTAAGTTATTATTCTTTTTTTAAAATAATTATTAAATTTGCACTCTGGACTAATACCCATTTTTTATTCTTCCTCCTGGATGCAGAAGTTTGCGAATTGGAGGATGGAGCCCCCAGTGGGTGTCCCTCCAATCTAGTGCAAATGGTCTAGAGAACCTTGGACATGGTGTCCACTTGGGCCGCCAATGCCTCCACATTTACGTTTGTGGTAGGACTAGCATTTCCATGGCTGCTGATTGTCAGGTCGTCACCATGTGAGATGATGTCTCTGGGTGGTACGCTTATTTGGAACCTGGTGTTGGCCATGTTTTCTCTTGGTGGCTATGTGGTTTGATTGCTGTCATTCCCGCAAACAGTGCCAATGATTCGTCTCGATGACCCGAATTATTGTACGAATTAAGGAGTTGCCTTGTTACACCTGGGTGCCTGAACAACGGGTCCGATTTTCGTAATTCGGAATCTAGATCTTGTATACTACAACAAAATAAACAATAGGTAAGTAGTATACGGGACTCGCTCCTCGGTATGTCTTTCGACACTTAAATTAGAAATCTTTCTACTTGGAAGAAAAAAATGTAAGGAAATAAGTATAAGAATGTAAAGTGAATGGGGATGAGTTTGTTTGGAGCGTAATGCTCTATTTGGTGCACTCGGCTAGTGGAGTGGCTTTAGTTGTAGTGCACTCGTTTGGTTGAGTGTCTTTTGCACTTATGTACTCGTTTTGCATAGTGTCTTTTTTCCTTTCACAGTTGCCGTCTGACTTTTTTTCCATTGTCCCTGTCTTTCTAGGAGAGGGGTTTATTTATAACGAGAGACGTTGTTTGATTGATAGCCCCTTGAAGGAATTCGTGGTAATAGTGCCTCTTCAGTGGTGAGGAGCGTTACTTGTTTGTGTAAATGTCATATTCATTCAATGGCTAGACCACATGACTTCTAGCTGTTTGGATTGGTGTAGCTGCTGTCTGAAGCAGCTCATTATGCGCTCCATTATGTCCCTTTAATGCATGGTGATTCGGGTTATGTCCCTTAGTTTAGCCTTTGCACCATTTTGTCTCATGGATTCAGAGGTGTCTTTCATTAGACTGTCATTATCTAGGCCTCTTGCTTATCCATACATTGGATTTGGTCTGGTTTGATTCTAATCGTACCCATCAATATTATATGATATAATTGTCAAAACTTGCTTTTTTATGTTAATTGATTTTGAACAATTGTAGAAATTGTCGAACTGAGTTCGGTTGTGGTATGGCCGAGTGTAACTTTGGTATTTGATGGTCATACAAGTGAGATTAGTAAAAATCAGATTATTGATAATAGTAAACTAGAATCGTACCAGGTCATCAATATGATCATGTGTAGGTAGATGTTGGAACGTTAGAGGAATCGAGTTAGTTTTAGTCTAATATTAAAACTTGATAATTAGTGACATCATTAAAGGTTACTGGATCCAGGGGGTTGTCGATCAGTAGAGATCAGGTAGACAGATATTTAGTGGGTCCTTGACATTTTCTCTCTTTCCCGATGATGACATTATTCGCATTAGTTTCAATTGCATGTGTATGGTCCCTATTAGCACCAAACGACACTTCTATCTTTGAATTTCGTAAGCTCTTTCATGTTTATATTTGGATGTGTAAGTATATATATCATTGGCCTTTTATGATCAAAGTTAAGGAGACTGTGAAAACGGTACGGTATCAAGAAATATAGAACTTACAGTATCTTAGTATAGTCTATAGTCATCCGATATTAATTTCTGTATCATGGTAGTGATAAGGTATATTGCTTATTGTGGCGGGATGCTCATAGGCGTGTGACCAACGTAGATCATGATATCAAGGATATCATTGCGGGTGATATTGGGTTTGACATATGGAGATGTTTTTCGTATCTTGTTGGGCGGATGATGAGCGCATTAGTGAAACATCTGTATTTGGTTTGGCGGAGTCTTATGGGCCATGGATTTGGTCGGTGGTCAAACTTTCGAGTATCAATTAGCTCATGTAAGTACTCCACTGTTGGGAAACATACATAACATTTGGATCATAGTGGCAGAATAAGATCTAGAAGTTTCTTCATGATGTCTTATTATTGTTGATACCTCTTGAGTTGGGATTCAGTAGAATTCACTAGCTGTATTTGATATAATCAATGTGTCGGATTCTATGATATACAGATTCAATGGAATCCATGTTGTTTATTATAATTTGATATTCAGGTCGTTCATGCTGATTTTTGGACCAGGAGATTCTCTTATTTCTTGTGATGTCGGATTCTAATAAATGTTTGCCTATAATTGGTAAATTTTATCTTTGCAACATGAGGGTTCGAGGTGACCAACCTTGCTTTTGCTTTTGAGTTGTAGATACGATGAAATACAAATTCTTGAATAAGTTTATCTGATGAATGTTATATTACTATCGTAACTTTTGGTATATATCACTTATTGTATATCCGAAATATTTATTGTTATTACCTTCTTTTTTTATTATTATCACTTGATGAGCGTTTAGTTCATCTTTGTGTTTTATTTGCTCCAAATTAAGTTGATTATATAAAATTAGCATGTGATCCTATTTTTATTATGGGACTTTCAGTTAGAGAGGATTTTAGAAGTTAGTTACTATCATGTCAGTGGAAGACCCATTGGATGCATTTTGATAGAGATTTAATGGTTTATTTTTGGATTGTGACCCGTAAATTGAGCAGCTTTGTTTTAGCGGATGTTTGCTCAATGCATAATTAAAATGATGAATGTATTATTAAAAATGTTGAGACTATCATGTACATTTAATGAGTTTAAGATTTGAGGTTTTCCACGGGAGTGATTTGAGCCGTGATTGTTGGTTAGGGTTTGGCTCGCCACACACTTTGTGTCAAAGTTCTCATTATCATTATATATCTACTTTGTTTTTTTTGTTTTTTTTGGCGGGGGGAGGGGGGGTGGTTTGAACTTATATCAAAAACTTCTCAGTGAAGTAATAAAAACCATGCACCTAAGAATGATGAACCATAACTACAAAATGGCATAGATTGTAAATAAAGTGATAAAATTACACCAATGAATATCGTCAATTGTCAGCTAATTAGCAAAAATGTGAGTACTCTCTTTCAAGGAAAGAACATACAGTGAAAAACGCAATGTAGCTCACAGCAAGTGTCAATGCAATCTCTATGACAGTGTCATTGAAAATAAGCCCAATCCACAACACCAAAACTACTCCACAAGCAAGACCAATTGCAACCCTGGCAGAAAAAAAGGTCGTTGTGATCAGAGAATGACATTGACAATCACTAGCACAGACATAGTGTTACTTACGCTCCAAGTGAGCCTTGCACCAAAAACTTCACAATGGTTTCCCAATTAAAGCTTTGACCTAGAACCATTTGATAGAACAGCTGATAGACCACAATTGTAGTCCTGCAAATAAACATTGGGTATTTTTAGAATTGAATTGAACATGCATAGGTTCTCTAAACTACTATCCCATTTAGGGAACTTTTACATCCTGTTAGCTTCAATGCAATCTGGATAAAACGGCAAAACATGCATTACATACAAATAAGCTTTACAATATTTACCAATCATTCATCAAGGATTCTCCCTCAATTATGGTGCTCAATTTCTTGCTTGCACCGAGCTCTTTCAAGAGAGCAACAACAGCCACAGTATCGGTAGCACTTAAAATTCCGCCGAGCAACAATGATGTCTTCCAGCTCCAATCATAAGGAAAAGACAGCTGTAATATAAACCAGCAAAGTCACCAAGAAATACTATAATAGTATAAAAGAAGTTGTTATGAGGAAACCCCAAACATAGGTTAGTTCTATTTATATGTATATATATGTGGTTATTTACATAAATCACAAATACAAAACTACCCTTACAAAGGACTATACCACATATATCCTAAGGCATATTCTAAAGTTTATTCTAATACTTTCCCTCAACATGGAGTATAGATGTTAATCATAATCAATTTGTTATGAATATATACAACTCGAACACCAATTAAGGATTTGGTAAAAATGTCTGCCAGTTAATATTCAATCATCGCATGATAAACAAGAATTGAACCTTGTTGAAACTTCTCACAAGAAAAATGATCTACCTCTAAATATTTTTTGCGTTCATGAAATACTAAATTCAACGCAATATGGTTGGTTGCTTGAATCACGCTGTAGCTAAGAAGCCCCAGAATTCTTACAACCAAAATAATTAACATCACTTTATATGTGACGTATTAGTACATGATATTTTAATTCTGAATTTGACCTAGCTGCTGTGAGGCCATTAATCTTAATCGGGAAGTTTGTCTAAGTGGCTCTTTCATTCGTATGCTCGATTTAAGGCTCCCCATGGAAGAGTATGTTGCTATTATTGATCCTTGGAAAATAGCAGTGTATTGATGGCTACAATAGGTTTTGAGGAACATTCATGATGGCTCTTACTACCAGATTGTGCATCATGCATTATAGTTAATGTCCTATTTAATAACTATGTGGATGGCGTTTATATCTATATATAGAGGAGTGTGCAAAGGTGTAAAATGTATCAAACACACTTAGTCGTTAACAACAAGCAGAACAGTAGTTTAGGCCGTGTATTATGTTGAGTTTTTCCATATTTGTGGTGTTTTGGATGTTAACTAACCAATTGAGTATCCTTGGCGAGAAGAGCGTGTATGGGCTATTTTTATACTTGTGCTTTTTTGATTATACTAAAATCACTTCATTTTGTACCCATGGACGTAACTCATCATGATAGTGAACCATGTAAATTCATTGTTTTGAGTGTATTTGAATTATTGCCTTAATTACTCATAACAACTACCATTGTTTGTCTTATTCTCCCTCGACACAACGTTACATCCGACAAATACAGAATTGTTTATGATGGACTGACAATCATACAGCTATTCAGCCCAATCAGCATCCAAAAATCCCTTGACATGAGCATTACTATAATCAATGTAAAGTAAGCCTCATCTTAGTGTACCTTTGATGTTATAGCCTCCCAATGAGGAACACAATGAGACAACAATAACTGGCTCACAACATTAGCCAAGAAAGTAATATCTAAACTAGTCATGACAAGTTAATTAAGCTTACCAACTAGTTATTGTACGTTTATAATTCAGCAAAGATCCCACATATCCAAAAATAATTCATGGATCTAAGAAAAATCATTATAAGGTTTTAAATCAAACATACCAATTCATTAAAGTAAATCAACAATATGCTTCCTTAGCTAAAGAAAGATAACACGACGGTACTGCAAACCTTAATCACAAGAAAATTGCGCAAACTTTCGAGATCTTTGGTCTAATATCAACTTTGAAGAAATTATTTTAGATATGTAAAGTCAATACTATCACTACCAGTTTTCATAATATTATTTATATACACAACGAGAAAAATATACACAGTATTATAATAACGATAGAACACATAGTAATTGTTACCACAATGAGAGAGACTGAACTCAAATGCAACGTCATTAAACCTACCAAACCATGCTCGTGGAAATTGTTCTGAACCATGCAAAGACTTTTTCAATCTGAAAACAGATGCAAACTTTCCTTAATCTATAAACCCTTGTGGTCATCCCAAATAAACCTCCACCTTGAGATTGCCATGTACAAAGGCATTCTTGTCATCTAAGTAATGTGAAGACCAGTAATGAATAGTAGCCAACAAAATGAGAATCCTAATAAAAGTCCACGTGGTCATAGGATAGAAAGTATTAGTGTAGTTGACCACATATATCTAAGCATACCCTTTTGCCTCTAGACGAGCTTTCAACTAAGCTAAAGAATCATTAAGGTTGACTTTTAATGTATAAACTCATTTATAACTGATGAATTTCTTCTTGTGAGGCAAAAAGTTGAGATCTCATGTGTGATTATGCTCAAGTGCAATCATCTCTTTCTCCATAACTGCTCACTAATCAAGATGAGAAATAGTTTTGGATACAAATCGAGGTATACTGATAGCATCCAAACAACACAAAATCCAACTAAAAAGATGAACACCAGCATAGGATACATAGTAGACAAGGGATACTAAGCACAGCTGCGATAATCTTCCTCAATGCAATCGAAATGTATAAATTCAGGAATAGTCTCAAAAAATGGAAAAACCAGCTCGATAGAGGCCAGCTTAGGATCTACTCAAGAAGATGAACCAAACAAACAATGAAGACCACGGATATAAGTTTGAGGGACAGGAGGACAATGAGGCATGAATGACAAAGGTGTAGGAAACGATGACACAATCGTATGACCAATCTCATAAACAAGAATATCATCATCAAGATAATACTTGATAAGGGACATGATGTAGACACTTCGGGATAAAAGGCTTTAAGACTAATGAAATGTGACATTAAAGGATACCAAAAAACATCATGACTTAGAGAGAAACACTACCAATCCTTTGGAGTACAATTATATCTAAGAAAGATACATTCCATAAACTTGTCATCAAACTTTATCATTTGAGGCTAAATATCGTAGACATGAGCAACTGAGAATCTTAGTGGAAAGATGATGTAATGACTTTTTAGGAAATAGCACAGGATAATGAATCTCTCCCTAAAGAGCAGTTGGTGGCATTCTATTAATAAAATAACAAGCTGTTAATATTGCATTGCTCTGAAAAATCTTCAAAACTCCCTTTTGGAATAAAAGAACTCTAGCAATCTCCATCACATGCCTATTCTTTGTTTCAATAACTCCATTCTATGGGAGCATATGGAACAAGATGACTCATGAAGAATATCATGCTAAGATAATAATGATGAATAGGAAGCAAAAAAAAATATTCACAGCCATGATCATTCAATAGAGTACAAATGGAGGTAGAAAATTGGGTTCTAAAATAAAATATAATTCAAAATGATTTTTCATCATATATAACTAGGTAAGACGTGAACATGAATGGAACTATTGGTATCGTTATCAGTATTAGTACTGATCGTTGTCATATCGTATTGAACATACTGAATGATGTGTATCGGTACTAGATATATCAAATAGAAAAAAGTTTTTAAAAACCATAAGATAGAGCTGCATTGGCCAATATATCGACTATATTGGCTGATACAAAAACATATCATGAGTATTATCGGAAAATATCAATATCAGAGACCCCAATGCCGGTACTTCTTGGTCAATATTCATATCAATGCTCGTGAATAATTATTGACCAAGGTAACAAAATTTTTAAGTCCCCATCTTAGATGAAATAGGACAAGGTTCCCAGATATCCAAGTAAACTAACTCAAAAGGAGTAAATGCATGGGTATTAACTCAAGTGTAATATGACCTGCGATAGTATTTAACAAACTAACACAATTCATAAAAATAGATCAGTAATAGAATTGAAAGTGTGACAATCTTTTCAAACTAAAGACAGAATGGTAGCCTAACTAATAATGAATTTTCAAGAGTACATTAGAACAAACAGTGGGAGTTGGTTCTTCCAACAATATATAAAGACCTCGTGACACATGACAACCCCTAATAATAATTATTTTGTCACATGATCCTAAAGTTCATACTAAATAGGAAGAAACTGCACTACAATGATGTCACTATTGACAGAAAAATATTACATGGGGATTCATATTTATCTATATTTGTACATATGGATGCATGATCCATTTGGTGAAGTAAAAAAAAAAATTCACTCAATTAAGTGTAGATAGTAGACTAAATTTAAATCTGACATATATAAAACAAATGAGAGATTTAATGTCGCTGTCAAATGAGCAAAACCAATTCCTTTGCCTTTTGTAGAAGATCCATTGATTACATTACACTGGGTGCATGAGAGCATAATATAAAATCAGACAAGATGCCTAATTTTAGCATAATGGAAACAAGTCAAATATTCATAATAGTTCCTATGACAAGAAGTGAACGATAAAATCATACTGACACTTTCCAATAAGAAATCATAAGAAAACAAAGGGAACAATAGCACCACCCATATGAGAATTAATCCACAAAATCGGAAGATTGGCCCACAAAATTGAAAACCATTAAGCAAATGAGAAGCCTTGAACAATTGAAGCACTATAACTATAGCAACTACTAATAAATGAAGCTCAAAGCCACCTTATCAAGAAGCATGAACAGTAGTAAGTCTTCCTTTGGAAAAAGAAACACGGACATCCCTTTAGATGCCTATTCGCACAACACTAAGTAGTACAAAATAGTCATGTCTTTACCTGGCCAATTTGGTTAATGCTCTAAAAAAAGGGAATCTTAACTGTCTCTTTTTTATGTTTTTCTTGAGGAGCATTTAATTTGATCACTCCACACATACTGAAAATAAATAAGGATTAAATTCTTTGGACCATAAAAGCACATATCAGCCAATATTGTAAATATTGGCCAATTTATAGTAGTATTGGGCTCCTTAATAACAATATTTTCTAATAGTGAGATAATATCGTAACATGTTACCATATTAAAAATATATTACAATATATCGACAAGTACAATCCTTTCAATGGACAATTTTAAGAAATATTTTGTCTACCGATATATTTGATAACGATACATATTATCTTATATGTTCAATACTGGTATGGCCACAATGAATACCAATTCCAATATTTTCATCCATGCTTTGAATTGATGGTTAGAATCTCTTCAAATATGTTCTTGAATTATTCAAGATGTGATGAAAACTCGAATGAGAATTTGTAGCGCAGAAATTAGAAGAATAACAATTGAAGAACACCAATCACATTTAGCAAGCTCCTATATCTCATAGCAAAAATAAAGTCGCGAAAAAACATATGTCATAAATGACCGTCACAAACATCACAAAGGAAATCTTGAAGGGCCACAAATTGACCACGAAAGATGATTCAAACTCACCCAAAATCTACAAATTGGCCTTGCATTCATATTTTGACCACTAAGAATGAGAAATCTTTGAGCGATCTTTCGAAAATGCTAAGAAATTACTCGAAACATGTTTAGGGTATTTTGGCAAAAAACTCTAAAACCACCAATTCGGTTGATGATAATAAACAAAGAAGAAAATTACTTTGCAGTTTTAATTGGGGATGAAAGGATGCAACAATTACCTAAAAAACAGTTAGCAGTGATGACGGCATCGGCGGCTAGTGTTGGAATTAGTTTTGATACCATGTAATAATATAAAAGACGTGAGAAAAGCTCACGCATGGGTTAGTTTTATTCACATGTATTATAGAGTTATTAAATAAATTACAATCAAAAAATTACCCTTACAAAGGAATTATTATAGTATATCGTAAAATATATTCGAACAATATATTTTGACAAATACAAATTATAGTAAAGACAAGGAACAAATTGCTACTACTGAATTCTAGAAACCACACATTGAGTTATTATTGGATTCCTATGCATATGCAATTGAGGTTATGTGAGCATGCTTAGCTGAGAGGTATGAAATATTTACAAGAAAATAAGAAATAGCACATAATTATTTTTCATTGGTTACCTAGAAAAAAAACACATTTTCCTTGGAATCATTATGAATGATATCAAGTTCCATTAGTGAAAGATGGAAATCCTTTCAGAAATTAGAAATAGACCACCCAAATTCCAATAGGAGCAATTGACGGCTGAATAAAATTTTCCCATTATTTTCGTATCACTAACCGTGCGAAAAGAAAGGGTGTTGTCGGGAAGGAATTGTAAAGTAATAATATCAATTCATACAGGAAAAAAAAAGATTCATTATATTGATTTCACCTAAAATGGGTAGTATCTACTGGGGTGAATCCAATAATAGACTCCCGTTGACATGAAAACATTGTCCAAGACTGTTGGTACTGGAATCAAAGGATTAGTGTGTCAATTCATACAAAAAAAAAGTTTCTAAAGGGTGAGGTTACCTTTAGAGCTGATCCAAGACAGAAGGTTGATATCAGAACACCAGGACCAGCAAGTAGAAGCATTTGCATGATACATCTCTGCATAGTGAACAGGAAACTGATGGATCAGTGGAACAATTGAACATTTACCTAAATCAATCATATCTTGTCAAAGTCAAACATTGAAAGTAACCATCTACGTTCTCAAATGTTGAAGCTAGAAATGGTGTCAACTTGCTAAGTGACTGGCAGGATAAATAATCATATTATTTGTCATTGATAGAGTTATTTTGGGATGGATACATACTCCTCCTGTGATGAAGGAAAAAATACATATGGTAGTTAAGATATTCAGCAGTTTGGTTCTTGTGTTTCACAACCCAAATCAAATGTTTGCCCCAGTATGATCCTGGTTAAGATACAGCAATTATGCTCCTCCAACAGGACATTAACAGGGCCAGATGTGATAGATAACGGAACATATATTATTCAAATGACTAGCAGTAAAGTGAAAGGGAGAAATGCAAGAGAGAATACGATGAACATGAAATACACACTCAAAGTATTTAGAAGAACTCAACAGCTAAGATTTACATCAGAAGAAGCAGAGAAGAACCTTTATTTGATGAATTTCCATTGAAAATGAACTTTCAAAAAGAAGTGCGGGGAGAAACACAGCCAATAGAAGATCTGGATTGATATGTTCCCCTGTGATGATAACATCGACCAAACCTTAGAAAAAGATAAAGAAGCATAGTAACCAAATTTTTAGAAAAAAATGCTGAACTCACAAAGGCGAATGCCATGGCCTAACCTTCCTAGACCATGCTTTGTACCATATTCTGCATAAATCAACAATTGGAGATGGAGAATAGTTTAGTATTCATCCTGATCAGCAGGACTATTAGGGATAGTACACAACTATCTGATCCAAATGTTTAAGATTACTCATTTTGAGTTATTAACTAACTGACAGTTCACTACTATATGAAATTTCAAACAAAATAACCATAAGCAAATTAGAACTAGCATAAACACTGAACCAAGGCAGCTAGATAGAAGGAAATTAAAGTGTCACAAGATTCATAGTTTCATGAGAGGGGAAAAGGAGAACTGAAGCAGAATTTAGAGCTTGTGGACATAGTCTCCCTGCAAGTGAATCTATTCATATGGTAGAAGTTCAATTGCAAATCAGATGGTCCTTAAAAATCTTGATTTGGTGTGCCAAAGTGTATAATTTGCATCACTCTTTACTCCTGGGAAAAAGTGGTAGAACCTTGTGTAGTACCTATAGTGAATCTTACATCAATTATATCAGATTTCATTTATATGAGCTTTATCTGTTAACATTGTGAAATTGGCTAAAATGTGTATGCTTAAGAATTGCTGAAAGTTGTCAATTATGAAGCCATCCTAGAAGGTGATGTCAACTTGGACAAGTAGAAGCCTTGATGAGCACACAGAACTTGCAGCTTGTTGCATGAACAAGGATATCAAAACAATACTAGTCAAACCAGATGATCAGAGATATCCTGTTGGCAGCATCGTGTAACTCTCAGTCTTAGTCAAGCTACACACCCTCCAAATTTGTGCAAATAGCCCTCAAGACTTTATCCCTTTCTTTTTTTCTTTTTTTTTTTTTTTTGTGTATGTGCAAGTCTCTAGTAATTATTCACTAAATTTAGAAAATATCATTTCTATTTGAGTTCCCACAAGTTCTCAAGCATGGCAAGATGTTTAAATATCTCTTCACAGTTTTTGTTTTGTTTTTGAAAGAAGAATTATTTCTCATATCATTCCATTTACACAATGTACAATACTTTAGTCACGTGATTTTATAAGTATTCTAAAGAAATAACTTAGTTCATGAGAATATCTCAAGTATCACCTAATGAACCAAGAAAAGGGAAGGGAAATATTACATGATTTTCATATAAGGAAGATATCATGTAATCTTAACCATAACAAACAAGGGAGATATTTAGGATATCTCTAATATTAGGGAAAATATTCTCTTGAATAATCAAGATATTATTATATCCACGAAAATATCTAGATTATCTCAACACTTTTCTGCAAAGTGGTGAATGAATATGTTCCATGCTAAGCATGTCTGGAAGTTCTTAGGACCTTAAAGTTGGAAACCCTTGCATAACTACATTGGCTAGTAGCTTACTTGACAGCATATGTGGAGAATTAATGAAACTTTGTTTAAGATATTCTTCGATAAAATGTATTTCCATTTAGTTTCATCGTGTTATACTAGATAGTAAGAAATATCAATAGCTAACTTGGTATAAATGTCTAGTTTCATAGGTCACTCAATCTATATATTCATGTCATTTAGGATGATCTTCAACCATATTGGTTCCCATATACTATGTTCTATATCTCTAAATTTAGCCTCCACACTCGATCTTGCTACCACGGGTTATTTCTTGTTCCTCCAAGTAACTAAATTTCCCTTAAGGAATGTGCAGTAGCTGGATGTGAACTTTCCGTCCCATAAAGAACCCCTATAGTCCCATCAACATATGATTTTAGTTGCAGTCCTCCAATTCCTTAAATAGGATTACTTTTCACGGTTTTGATTTTAATTAGTATGGGATTTTCTGAATTGATTGTGTATACCTCTCCCTTGGCTAATGCATAAATTGGCTCACTGTATCAACGACAGATGTGATATCCATCCAAGAATGTGAGAGATAAATCTACCCCCCTATAAGTCGTCAATATCTACCTTAGTCAATTGACAGATCCTTAACTTCTTCTCCTAGCCTATGATTCTGCTCAATCAGGGTACTTATGACCTTACCCCCAAGATTTCAAGTCTCTATCGAGAGATCAAGTTCATATTTTCATGGTGACACAAAGATGCCTTCTTTTGAGTGGGCCACTTCAATTTTCAGGAAGTACTTTAGCCTTCCAAGCTCCATGATTTCAAACTCTTTTACAATGTTCCTCGAATAGACTCTAGTTCAGTAGAATCATTTCCTGTCACAACAATATTATCAACATATGTAAGTAAAATAGTTATTTTTTCAATTGAATGTTTAATAAATAATGTATGATATCCTTGTCTTGGCTTATATCTCATGTTGCGCATAGCTTTTGTAAACTTCCTAAAGCACACTTGAGGAGATTGTTCAACTCATACAAGGCCTTTATTAACCGACACACCTTGCTATTGCCAAATGTATCATTGAACCTAGATGGTGGCTCCATGTATACCTCTTCTTCCAAGTCTTCATGAAAGAAGGCATGTTTAACATCAAATTGATGTAAGTCTAAACCAAGATTAGCCAGAAGAGATAGAAGCACAGCCATACGATGTTCATATATGCAATGGGGGCAAAGGTTTTTTGGTAGTCCATCCCACAGGCTTGAGTGTGCCCTTTACTATTAGCCTTACTTTATATCTTTCTACTAAGCTGTACAACTTGTATTTATGGTTGAACACTCATTTGCACTCCACCGGCCATCTTCCCTTGGTAAGATGAAAAATTTCCCCTTTTTTTTTCCTTTCTAAAGAACTCATTGTCTCTTTTATAGCTTGCATCCAATTCTCATTTCTTAGTGCCTCATGGATGGTCTAGGAAATGCAAATGAAATCAATAGATACAGGGAAACATTTATATTTTAAGGAGTTTATAAGAGAAAAAACAGTGAAATATTGGGTGTTAGGTATATGTTCAAGTACCTTTTCTGATAACTATAGGTAAGTCAAAATCTTGCAGATCATTATGACCTAACTTGTTCTCAATGTCACAAGAAATAGGGGATTGAGTACAATCAACACTTACAGTGGATTCATAAATCTGCTTGGGTTGAGGAGTGGACTTTCCCTTATTGAGTATAGTCATAGTGGCCTTGTAGGATTCAACAATAGCTGCCCTTGGAGAGGCTTCTGTTGGCCAGACTGGTGAAGTGGTCTCAAGTTATCTATCCAAGGCTATTGTATTGCGTAAGGTAAATCCAGAGGCTTTAGGCTCTGGTGTTTCAGCTGTTGGGTTTCTAGTTTGGCAGATCAAGGGGCTGGCTTACAGAGTTTGGCTGCTGATTTGGGAAGTCCAGTAGGTGAAAAAGATATAGAAGTTCTTCCAAATCATCCTTATCTTCTCTAGAATTCTCCTGTTGA
>JAODPA010061007.1:0-11170 GCA_025585075.1 Nepenthes mirabilis
TGTTTTGGAATCCAAATTTTAAACAGATTTAGATTTTCACCTTGATCTCGTTACTTGGTTGATCTGGTTGACTTGAATCACGTAAATCTAATCAATATTTTTAAAAACTTGAAACCTGTGTACTATAAATAAAAATAAGAAAATCAGAGTACCTACGGGTACTGTTCCTCGATAGATTTTTTAATGCTCAAGTCAAAAAAATCCTTTTCTATAGAAAATAAAGATGCTTTGGAAAATGGTAAAGTATTCATTTTTTTTTATTTTTGTTTTATTTTGTATGATTTTGTGTTATTATTTCTGTCTGAGAGAGAGTGAGTCCATCCCCCTGCGTTCGAGAGTCTCTTTTTATAATGTTAGGGACCATTTTGATAATATTTGCCCGTTTTTGTCTGTTTTTGTAACCATTTGGATAAGAAAAAAATAGTTTGGGTCTACTATTTTGGATAAGAGTTGTCAGTTATGGTTGGTATTTTTCACAGCACGGAAGTGAGAATATGAGCC
Source organism: Nepenthes mirabilis (assembly GCA_025585075.1). Taxonomy (NCBI): domain Eukaryota; kingdom Viridiplantae; phylum Streptophyta; class Magnoliopsida; order Caryophyllales; family Nepenthaceae; genus Nepenthes; species Nepenthes mirabilis. The sequence continues at coordinate 502 of JAODPA010061007.1, forward strand.
AAATTAAATCATCGCTCATGGGCCTTGGCACGAGTCTAGCCCATTTTACGTCATGAACAAAGTCACTTCTCCGCTAAGCCTTCTTTCATTGGGCTTCTCTATTTAGATCAGCCCAATTTTGACTGTTCTCCGCACTAGCCCTTCATACTGAAGGTTTGAGAATTAATCCTTCGGCATGTCTATTGATGGCAAGTATTTGTTTTCTCACGTCAGCTCTAATTTGAGTTTCTATACCCAGCGATTCTCTGCGGATTCACTACTAATTTCTTACAGCAATGAATATTTTGTTGATGTGAAAAAATATACTGCATTTAATGATCTGTTGGTCCCTCTTAGATTATAAATAGAGAAAATCACGTAGGCTTTTGTATTACACTTGTTATCACAATAATAGTCAAATGCTGGCATGGGTTTCTTGCTATCACCGGTTGCAATCAGAGATAATTTAGTTCTAAGGCTTTAGGAGGTCATTCGAAGTATCTAAGATCTGCTTTGGTTTCTCCTTTTCGCATGGAAAACTGCTTTGGTTTTTTCCTTTTGTACTTGTCCCAGAGTTGTTCTGTCATTATTGATCTTCAAGACAAGCCGCTCTACTTGCGCCTCAACTCCAATGACATATTGTGTTGCTTGCTGTTAGGAGCATTCTTAAATTCCTTTCTCACTTACCTAGAAGATGTTCAAAAAGCTCTCCACGATTTCCATTTTGTTGTTATGCCTTATGTATATTCACCATCGGAGATGTTGTATTTTGTAAAAATGAATCATGAATGAAATCTCCAGAGTGTTTTTCTTGTCTTTACATTTTTATGAGTTTTTTGCTCATTATGGATCTTCGATAAACATTATGATATTCAAGGTGGATCTGAATCATATACTCGTGATATTAAGAAGCAAATCAAATCCAGATAGCCAGGAATAGTCCAAATTACGGAAGTGTCAAAATGCCGGTGTGGCCAAAATCATCAGATTGGTCAAATTTTTCATAGTGAAAAAAGTTATCGGAATGACCAAAATTTCAGAGTGACAAAGACCGTCGAAATGGATAAAATTCCTGAATAACAAAAACACCTAAGTGGAAAATTTTTCAAAATGGCAAAATTACCGAAGTGGAGAAATTTCTGGAGTAACAAAATTATCGGAATGAAAAAATTTCTAGAATGGAAAAATTACTGGAGAGACAAAATTACCGGAATGAAAAAATTACCGGGTGACAAAAATATCGAAGTGAAAAAATTTTCGGAATAGAAAAATTACCAAAGCGGATAAAATTCTGGAGTGACAAAATTACTAGAATGAAAAAATTACAGGAATGAAAAAATTACCGGGTGACAAAAATACCAGAGTGAAAGATTTTCTAGAATAAAAAAATTACAGAAGTAGATAAAATTTCTGAATGACAAAATTGCCAGAATGAAAAAATTACCGAGTGACGAAAATATCGGAGTTAAAAAATTTTTAGAATAGAAAAATTACCGGAGTGGATGAAATTTCGGAATGACAAAATTACAAAAATAAAAAAAAAATTACTAGAATGGAAAAATTACTAGGTGACAAAAATGTTGGAGTGAAAAAATTTTTGGAATGAAAAAATTACTAGAGTAGATAAAATTTTGGAGTAGCAAATTGCCGGAACGACCAAAATACCAATGTGGCAAAAATTACTAGAATGGCCAAAGTTTCGGAATGAAAAATTGCCAAAATGGTTCAATCTAGACTAAGTCCATTAACATGCAACCGATTTGTGTCTTCGAGGAATATCTAGGAAATTGGATTGTTTTGAATATGGCTAATCCTTATTTGACAAGTGTTCGCCGTTCTGCAATGTCAACTGATCATTTATGATAATGATGGTTAGAGCATTGTTTTGGATTGACTTATGGATTCAAATCTTTTCGATTTATTTCAAAAGTGCACCATTCCAAAGTCTAAACAAACCCTCATAAGTCCGGCATTGTTTTGCCACCCATTATCTTTTACAGAACTCAGAACTTCCAAATCTTTGATTTCCCTTTCTATTTATCTTTAACAATTCCATTATCATAGCTCATTCTCAAGTTAGTGATTTCCAATCGATGCTATCTGCAACCACCAATGAGAAACTTTACTCTCGTTATAAGATTTCAGAGGAAATTCTGTTCACAACACCCACTGAGGACGATAGGGCAAGCTCTCCTCCAAGTGAGTTTATCATCGTGTACGAAACCCATTTGAAGAGTGGACTTCGTTTCCTCATCGTACGAGAGCTACTATAAATTTTTACTAATTTTGGCATTCCAGTGGCCAGGTTTCATGCTAACATGATTAGGTACTTATACAATCTTTGTATCTTTTTTAGTCTTCGTAACCTAAAACTAAACTCCATTGCCGTTAAGGTCATTTTTCTATTCTCACAAAGCGACGACTGGATTTTGTTGTGCCCCCATAAATTAAATATTCATAGGATGATTCACAAATCCGTAAAAAATTGGAAGGATCGTTATTTTTCCATGGAAATTTCTATTGGTTTCTCAAATAAATAGGGAATTATATCGGAATCATTTATTGGTAAGATTACTCCTCATGAGGAGAATTCAATGAAATTGCTGGTTGAATCCCTCCGAGAGATGGCCAACTCCTTTAATGATACGAATAAGAAGCTCCTGTTTTCCCTTGAAATTTTGGCACTAATTGAATGGGAGCCTCAATTGGAAAAGGCAGGAGAAAATATTTCGTCAGTGTAGAGACACAAGAGAAAAATGAGTGGGACAAAACTTAAGAAACCCTCAATATGACGTTGAGTGGCTTCTTCTGATTCTCTTGCTCAAACTAGTCTAGCATTAGAGACGGGAACTAGACCTAAGCTAACTGTGGGTGGTCAATCCTTTATTCCACCTATTAAAGCCCCACTCAAGTAAGAAATTGTGGGCCAACTTGTCTGAGAGCAAATTGGCGAATGGCAAAATTTTTTAAATGAAGAAATGTCGTCCACTCCGTTGCTTGACTTAGCCCATACCCAAATGGAGCCTTCCGTTATTCCAGCAAATACATGAAAAAATGCTGAAGAGACAAGGGTAATGAAGGCAAGTCTAGAATCTCCCATAACCGATCCAGTGGCTTCTTTATCTCACCCAGGGACCGGTCAACATTGGTCAGAGTGGATACTCACTCCTTACCCAATGGTTTCCTCATCTCGTCCAAGCCTGAAGGATTTCAATCAAACTGTCAATGAACTCCTACTTCTTCATTGAAGATCCCTTTAACTAAGGCAGCTTTAAGGGCGCCTTTCATCTCGGTATGTTATGAGTGAACTTTTCCATCCACTATCAGTGATGACATGATCTGATTTCTGTCTTCCTTTTATGCTTGCAGAATAATAAAATGACAGTTTACTTGAAAATTTATTTACATCAAAGGAGGTTGTAGGTTCGACAGCTACAAGGAAAAATAAACAATTTGAGGCAGACTCAAGTCAATCCAAATGTTCTGGAGGAAATACGGAGCCAAAGAGATGCTGCTAATGCAGATGCCCAACAATACTGTGTTCAGGTGTCCAGCCTCCAACTTGAGCTGCAGAGTATTAAGGAGGCTGTTAAGTCATCTGAACAATATCGTGTGAATCTTCGAAATGATGTTGCTCAATTGGGTTTAAAGCTGAGGACCTATCTCAAACCAGAAGAGGTGGGACCGGCTTTAAACACTAGATTTTTAGAGGGCATTGAGTTGTGTCAGCATATAGCTTTATTGGTTGATTCGCATTTTCCTATCAATTTTTTCAACGAGATGAACAGGGGTTCCTAGCATTCATCTGACTTGCAAGATTTTACTAACATTGGAGAGCCATCTTCACATCCTCCCAGGAGCCCCCAGTCTCAGAGTTGTTTTCTTCCTCAAACCGTTGTAATGAGATTTCGCAGATTTCACACAGTTAATGGAAAAATACTAATTTTCCATTACTGTTGTTTAGAATCTTTGTCATCTACTAATTATACTTTTAATATTTAATTGTTTGCCGATTTATCACTATTGTGGTCGGTGCCGAGCTTTAGTGTATTTATGATCATCGAAAATGTGATGTAGCTGTCACAATCTTCATGTCTGATCATAATTCTTAGGCCATGGTTGACTAAAAATGTTCATCCCTGTACGAGAGATTCGTCACACTTATGCTAAATAGCCCATTAAGGTTTAATTTTTTTGACCGTATATGATTACTCGGAATAGATCCAAGATTCTAATTCGACCACTTATGGGCCACTCAATGATTGGATTGAGATTATCTTAACCGTCTGCGGGTCATGAAACAAGTGAAAAAAAATTTTACTTAAGGGTAGTCTAGGCTGTTTTATTTTATACAATGACATGTGCACATTCATATGTTCAAATAAAACAAGTAGTAAAAAAGAACAAATGAAAAACAGTTTATTTTATTAGTGTTTAATGTTAAGCATGATACAGACATACTAAATGATACATGCATTACCTACCTGAACTTGGTACAGAATTATTGATAGAACTTCTTTAAATCGATTGCATTCCATATTCATGGAATTAATTTTTTGTTCTGACTGCGTAACTTGTATGTGCCATCCTGGAGAATAGTTGAGACAATGAAGAAGCCCTCCTAGTTTAGAGAGAGCTTATTCCTATTTGCCACTTTCCCTGTTGCCTTTATACTTCATAGGATTAAACCTCTCATGTCAAATTTCCCTGACTTCACCCTCTTGTTGTAATATCGTGTAACCCATTGTTGATATGCCACAGTACGCACCTTGGCCATTTCTCGGGCCTCATCAAGTAGGCTGAGATGTTCTCTAAGTCTTTGTTCATTATTAAGGGAGTTAAAACTCTCAACCTGGAGACTGCGTAATCCTATCTCTATAGGAATTACTACATCTGTACTATAACATAAACTGAATGGTATTTCGCATATTGGCTCCTTAGGTGTCATCCGATATAACCATAATTTTAAAAATAACTTATCTACCCAAGAGCCCCCAGCGTCTTCTATTTTGGTTGTCAACCCATGCAATAGTATTTTATTGGTTACTTTCACTTGTCCGTTGGCCTGTGGGTATGTCACTGAAGTATCGACCAATCTGATGCCTAGGCTTTTACAATACTTGGTAAAACACTTTTTGGGGAATTGAGTCTTGTTGTACGTTATTATCACTTCTGGAATCCCAAACCTACATATGATATTTTGTTAAATAAACTCTGTAGCGTTATACTCAGTAATCTTGGCTAATGGAGAAACCTCTACCCATTTGGTAAAATAATCAATGCCCATGATAATAAATTTTCTCTAACAAGATGCCACTAGAAATGGGCTAAGTATGTCAAGCCCCCATTAGACAAATGGCCATGGGGCATATAGGGTTATCAATTTGGCCGGTGGTTGATGAAGTATGTCACTGTGTAACTGAAAGTTCTCACAATTTTTAACAAAATCAACAGCGTCCTTCTTCATCGTTGGCAAATAACATCCCTACCGTATTATTTTAAAGGATAAATGTTTTTCTCCAATATAGGATCTACATATTCTGAGGTGTACCTCACTTAAGGTATAATCAGCTTCTTCCGAAATAAGGCACCGAAGATATGGGGTTGAGTACGCTCAACGGTACAACTTTCCATCCACTATAGCATACTAGCCTGACGTCTTCTTCACACGTTTGGCTTCATCTAGATTATCCGACAATGTGTCGTCAGTTATATATCTCCAATAAGGAGACATCCAATTCCCACTCTAAAAAATATGCAGAACTTCTTATTCTAACTCTTCAATACTTTGAGTAATTAGAACTTCTCGTAAGTTTTTTGAATACTGCTCGGGATTTTCAAATGATACAACCCTTACAAATTGATCTGCCTTTCTATTGTCCGCCCGCGAAATGTGAACTATCTCTATTTTGTCAAAATATTGAATCATACTCCTTAATTTATCAAGGTATCCTACCAGCAAAGTATTTGATACCTCAAGACTTCCCTGAACTTGATTAACAATCAATTCAGAGTCATTGTAAACAATCACATGCTTTGCTAAATATTCCTTTTCTAATCGGGGTCCAGCAAGGAATGCCTCATATTCAGCAATATTATTAGTTGTCGAGAATTTCAATTTCAAGGAATAGCTTATTTCCTTTCCATCCGGAGTTCTCAGAACTATCCCAACCCCACTACTGGTTTGAGTTGATGGCTCATCAACATGCAAAGTCCAAATCGGTACCCTATCTATCTGGTTGTTGTCTTCATCAGCAATATGGTTGCCTAGGATTGGAGTAGTGGTTTCAATAACGAAGATAGCCAAGGCCTAACCTTTGATGGCTGGTCTTGGTCTAAATTCAATGTCAAATTCGCCCAATTCGATGTCCCACTTAACCAGTCTTCAAGACATATCAGACTTCTATAGTATAGCCTTCAATAGTGATCATTCAGCACAATTATCCTGTGAACCTGAAAATATGGTCGCAATTTTCTGGCTGAATAGGTGAGTGCCAATGCGATTTTTCAGTATGTGTGTAACGGGTTTCTATGTTAACTAAGGTCTTACTAACATAATAGACTAGCCGTTCCTCATCTAATTATTGTTGGATCAAAACTGAACTCAACGCTACTTCTAACACTGCTAGATGCAGGTATAGATCTTCTCCCTATTTTCAGGAAGCCAATAGGGGAGGATTGGATAAATAGCTCTTCAGTTCTTGGAAGGCAACCAGGCAGTCGGCTGTCCAAATGAAGCCGTTCGTTTTCGTCCCTCTCAAAGCCTTAAAGAATGGGAGATATTTCTCATCTGACTTAGCCAAGAATCAAGACAAAGTCGCAAGTCTTCTGGTCATCCTTTGAACATCTTTTACCATCTGAGGTGGTGCCATGTCTATGATCGCTTTTATCTTTTTCGAATTGGCCTCAATCTCTCATTGGAAAACTATGAAATCTAACAATTTTCCAGAAAATACTTCGAAAATACATTTGGTCAGATTTAACTTCATTTGATGCTTCTAAGGTACCTCGAAGGTCTCACTCAGGTCATGAATATGGTCCTCGATAGTTTTATTCTTGATGAACATATCGTCCACGTGTACCTCCATATTTCGATCGATTTGAGTTTCGAATATTTTATTGACGAGCCGCTGGTAAGTAGCTTCTACATTCTTTAAACCAAAAAGACATAACCTTTTAACAGTACGTGCATTGATCGGTCATAAAAGAAGTGTGCTTTTCATCTTTTTGGACTCATCCAAATTTGATTGTATCCAGAGTACGCGTCCATGAAGCTTAATAACTCGTGCCCGAACGTGGAATCCACCAACAGATCTATTCTGGACAACGGATAGCTATCCTAAGCCTTATTTATGTTAGAAAAATCCACGCATATCCACCACTTTCTATTACTTTTCTCCACAAGTACCACATTAGAAAAGCCAATTAGAATACTGGACTTCTCTAACAAAATCAGCACTTAACAACTTTTTCACTTTCTTATGAGTAGCAATAAGTTTCTCAATCAAGTGGTTTCTCCGTTTTTTTCTGACAGGCTTGTGACCAGAATCGATGCCCAACTTATAGACCATGAGTTCGGTTGGGATTCCTTGAACAGTAGGAGACCACGCAAAGACATCCCCATTATGTTAAAGGAAGGTAATAACTTGATCTCGCATATGTCTAGAAAGCGAGCTACCAACTTGTATACATTTTTTTCGGATCATTGGGCACCAGAGGGACCTAATCAGTTGTTTCACTGGATTGGGCTTATTGTAGAGTTGCTTCATCCCGGTAAATAAAGTCCTCAACTGACCAGTCTAGAGCAATTTGAGTAATTTGAGACAAATAACATATCTAGCCGGTTACTTGATCACTCAGACTTCTCCAATGCCATACGGTGTTATAAATAATATTTTCAAGTGCAGGATAATGTTACTACCCTAAAAACCAATAGGCAAGGTCGACCTAAAATGGCATTGTAAACAGCAAGCAGATCAACCACTAGGAAAGTGAGAGCATAAGAGGCAATCCTGAGGTATGTTCCCAATGTAACCTCCAATTGTATAGTTCCTTTGACGGATATTTGTTCGTTGTCCAATCCGTAGAGAGGTCCACTTGTAGGTTTAAGTTGACTCTTTTTTGGTCCCAATTCAAAATACGCATCAAGGTAAAGTAAATTACTTGAACTTTTATTATCTATAAAGACTCGTTTCAATTGGTAATCCACATTATTATCCGAAACAAGTGTTAATACAACCAAATGGTTTGAATGAGGAAGTTGTACATGTGACATGTCATCTTTGTCAAGACTAATTACAAGATCTCTAGTTTGCAACCTCAACATCTTCTTATTACCCTCATTAACTTTTGGTTGATCTGGTGTGGCTTTTGGACGGTTTGGTTAATATCATGTTAACCACTCCGACTGCCATTCTACTCTTCGGATGCTGTTGTTGTTGCTGATCATGCCTTTCCTCTCTTCTTTCTCCAGGAGTCTATTCTGGATTCTTCAAGAACTTAGTGAGGTGTCCCTTCCGAATGAGTTCCTCAATTTCCCTTAGCAAAGTTCGATACTCCTCTATACTGTAACTCAGAGATCAATGATAATCACAGTATTTCGATTGATCTCCCCCCTCCAAATTTTTAGTTGACTTTGGCCACTTGAGAAATTTTCCTCCTCAGATTTGCATGAAAATGTTAGCTTGGGAGTCTTTCAAAGGAGTTAGATTCAAAGGTTTGAACTCCCTTTGAACTCTTGACTCGATCCTGGACTACTTTCTCAAGTCAAGAAAGTCAAAATGGTCATCATTTCATTTCTTTCCACTTGCCGGTCCCTGCTGTGAGTTATCCATAAGACCTAATTTCTTTACTTTATTTATCTCCTCAGCTACTATATATGCACGAGTAATCACTTTTACTTCACAAAAAGTCTTTGGATCCTTGTGAGTGTGATGTTTAAAAAGCTCACCCAGTTCCAAAGTAGAAATGAAGGTATTCAGCTTCACTTCGTCAATGAGTCATGGAATCCATCAGGCTTCTACGATGACCCTTCCTAGAAAATTATTTAAACTTTTCCTTGGCCTTTGCTTGATACAAGTCAAGTACCAAGGTTACTTTTCAATCCTCTGACCGGAAGATAACATAGTTGAAAGATTATCAGCCAATTCTTCATATGATCGGATTGAATTTGGCAGCAATCGATGAAACTAAATTCGGGCATCTCCCTTGAGTGTCAAGGAAAAACACTAGCACATAGCCATTTCATCTAGGCCCTGAAAAGTCAAATATGTACGGAAGTGATCAAGATGATCCATAGGATCAGCACTTCCATCATAAACATCAAAAGTTGACATTTTAAACTTATAAGGAAGTGGACATGTTTGAATCTCCATTATAAATAGAGATCTCCTCAAATCGATAGAATGTCATTTTGCACTTCTTCCAAACACATGTTGCCAAATCTTCTCAACTTTTTCTTCCACATGAGGTACAACTGCTGATCTTTTTTCATTAAGAAAATTTCTGAACTCCGTGTGCTGTTGCCTAGTAGGGTGACTGCTTCCTCTTACAAGCTGTATGTTATAGGAGGCCCCCTCCTGATCCAAAGATTTACAATCATCCCAAGAGTAGCAGGGATTAAGCCGTTCGGAGCTTTCTTTGTGGGATCTCTGGCCTAACCGACCTTCTAATTGTGATTAACCTCCTCCTCTATCACTTGTGGTCATCCTTGCCTAGTTCCCAAACTGCTTGATGTTTCTAGTTGGATGTCTCCTCCTCTGATTTTTCCTTTTTGAAGCAGGAGTGCCAAGGGTCAAAGCTAACACCCATTGCATCTGTTGACTTAGATGTCCACAGAGAGTGTAGATTGCCTCAGTCATATTTTCCATTCAATTATTAATTGCTTGAATTAGGTCCATTTGCCTGTCCTCCCTATGGCTACCTGCTGGAGAATCGTTGCCAGGGAAGGCAACTTCTTCAGTAGGAGCACTTGTGTGTGTTCTGGTGTTAACTATCCTCGGGTATATATGGTGGTAAAGCAGGCATTTTGGTCATTTTTCATAGACAATACTAATGATATGTTTCGGGATACAAATTTTAGACGGATTTAGATTTCCACCTTGATCTTTTTGCCTGGTTGATCCGGTCGGCTTAAATTACGTAAATCTGATCAACGTCATTAAAAACCTGAAACCTACGTACCACAAATAAAAACAAGAGAACCAAAGCACCTACGAGTACTGTTTTTCGATAGGCTTTCTAACATTCAAGTCAGAAAAATCTTTTTCTACAGAAAAGAAAGATGCTTTGAGAAATGAAAAGGTATTCATTTCTTTATTTTTGTTTTATTTTGTATGTTTTTGTGTTATCGTGTTTGACTGAGAGAGAGTGAGTCTGTTCCCCCCGTATCCGGGAGCCTTTTTTTATCATGTTAGGAGTTGTTTTGATAACGCTCGTCCGTTTTTGTCCGTTTCTATAACTATCTTGGATAAGGAAAAACAGTTTGGGTCTGCCATCTTAGATAAAATATTCTTCATAACATGGAAGTGGGAATATGAGCCAAATTTAACCATGGCTCATTGGCCTTGGTACGATTCTAGCCCATTTTATGCCCTGAACAAAGTCATTTCTCAATTGGGCCTCTTTTTCGTTCGACCCCTCTATTTGGGCTAGCCCAATTTTAACTGTTCTCATCAATAATAATATTATT